>JAFMOD010000114.1:2871889-2876052 GCA_019802435.1 Corydoras maculifer
AATGTACCTTTTTTTCAAAAAGATTCTCGGAACCTCTGTGCTTGGTGCAAAACAGCACATTATCTGTGTTTGCCATTTTGAGTAGTATATGGTGTTTTATCTGTAAATTTTACCTTAAAATAAAAAAAAAAGAGATACGTGTGGCAGCAAAAAAAATACCGAGCTGAACAGAGATGCAATGCTGCTGCTCATTTTTTCTCCTCTATACATCTCTATAGTTCTTACAGTGGAGGAATGTATGTACTTACATTCCACTTTTCCTCCCACAATAGCTTCTTTAACTCAACGTACCCACTAATGCAATCATGGCTTAAGATTGTTTGTTTTTTTAATTTTTAAATAGAAACGCATTTATTTGCGGTTAAAACTTCTCTGTATGGTTTAATTCATCAATCTGATTCAACCAGGGCTCCTACATAATACCACAGATTACTATGCATGTCTAATCATTGGAAAAGACGCATCACCTGTCACATTGCAGTATGAAGAAAGGAGGCAGCGCTCTAACTTACGACAAATTCTATATCCCAATAGCTGATTTAAAAGTGAAGATACTGAAAGCATGACATTAATGTGAAGCAAGAAGCCGAGTAAATAAATGGCTGCGTTTCAAATCCCAGAGGAGCTCAGAGAGACGGGGAAAAGGCTGTGCTGCTCATTTTCTGAACATGACGTGTTTATCTTTGTGGGAGTTAAACTCTGATCTGTTTGCAATGTACAGTTAGATATCGCAACACCACGATTACTAAGTATAGTAGCATGTGATTTCTAATGCACGTTACAGCCAGGCTGAGGTTTGGAGTTTGCACAATCTTTTTAGATAAGATAAGATTAAACGATTTTCCTAAAGTGCGATCATTCATACACGATATAAACGCTCCACTCCACCAGTAGCAGTGGACCTTCAGGGAGCGTCCCAAAAGTTCCTGGACTAAATGTTTTGTCAAAAACCGAATGGATTTCATGGACATGGCCACTCCATCGACGCCTCGTTTGCATGCAGAGCAGCCGCAGTTTTCCGCAATTCCACAATAGATTACCTACAGTAATGGTTGAGGTCAGAATACAAAGTTGGTCATGATACACCACCCCTAGAGCAATGAGGGTTAAGGGCTGTAATCAAGGGCCCACAATGCTAATTTCCTTGGAATATGAATTAAAACTTAGACAAATGTGATCTACTTTTTGCTTCTGCACTTACACACAGATGAATATGACCTCTACAATTAACCCAACCATGCAGTGAAACAAACACACACACACATATATATATATATATACACCGAGTGAAGAGAGTGGTGTGCAGCCCTGTATATGGCACCCAAGGAGTAATTGAGGTAAGGTGCCTTGCCCAAGGAAACTTCAGACAAAGTACTCAGTGGGACCAGGAATCGAATCGGGTCACAAGGCCGGTTCATTAACCACAAGTCTACAACTCAACTGCACCCCCCCCCCAACACCTGCTACAACATCCACGTGGCACGCCATCTGTGACATCACACATAAACCCAAAATAAAATGGGTGAAATCAAATAAAGTGTGAATTACCAAGCTCTGTAATGTCACAGTGATGTTGGCAAAACTGCAAGCAACTCAAAATGGATGCTGCAATACGTTCATGATAGTATCTGAAATGACCTGCAGCCACAGAACTTGGCCATGACCCAGAAAGTCATGAGTTCGATGCTGATTGATGGCATCCTGCTGCTGCTATTGTGCCCTTAAGGGAAGCACTTAACCCAGGCAGCTCCAGAGAGACCGGCCTGTAAATGGCTTCTGGAAGCCACTCCAGAGAAGAATGTCCTCCAAATGAACACATTTCACCGTAATGAGGCAGCCAAGGGAAGAAAAAAAAACCCAAAACAAACGGGAGGAAAGTAATTTCCTATTTACAATCACAGTCTGCCTTTAAGTAAACACATCCAATTACAAATTAGAATTAAAAAGAAGTTATTTATTACACCACACACATACTGCATGCAAACAAAAATGAAAATCTGTTCTACATCTGAAAAACAGAAAGTCCATGAACCTCATGAATAAACGCAAAGGACATGAGCAGGTCATTTTTAGCACCAGCAACAGATACGCTATTAAATTTGACACATCTTGAAATGTAATACTCTTCATCTCTCATCGAATTACGTGTTCATTAAAAAAAGGTTTTAAAAAAAAAAAAAAAAAAAAAGCAATGTCACTCGACTACATCATGAACTGAGAGCTGTTTAAACAGGAGCACATGTGCAGAAATGTGCCGTTCCAACTACAGGGGTCGTTTAGAAAGATGGGAGGAGCAGAGGTTAATAAATATTAATACTATATTCATACTTAAAATTGCCCCTATATAGTGATAAGTGATTGTGTGACCAACAATGGATTGGTGCCCTGTCTTTGGTGTATTTGCATTCTCCCCTGGATGGGCTTTGGAAACCCCTGCCCCAATACCCTAATGGTCAAGATAATGACATCAAAATCTAAAAATAAAAAAACTGTTTGCATGCACAGATTATCATACATAGTTAAAAAATATGCCATTAGGTAAACTGTCAGATAAACACTTGTCCAGAGTGTCGTCCTGCTGCATGAAAGCGTCTTGTGATTGAACAGACTCATAGTACTCTTAATTAAACATCCATGTTTATCTTCCTCTTTGTGGTGTTAACCCTCCCGACCACCTGATGCATGTCCTGCGGCCTCATGGCCACTGCACTCTATGATCCACAAGCACGACGGACAACAATTCATTCCATAAACTGAGGTACAGACCCACAAATATCAGCCTGGGAATTCATCAGATCCACTCTGACTTAATGAAGTGGAGTAAGAGAAAGAGGCCGATGAAGGAAAGACTGAAAAACAGCAGCGTTTCCACAGGGCCTGTAAAAAGCGAAGCACAGCCACAAAATCTGATCTCATAATCCAGGCAGGAATGCAGCGCAGCCAATCAGTCTCGACTTCAATTACACTGCAGAGCGGCAGCTGCTCCACCACACAACACCCCACCTGAGACTGTACGCCATGCACCGATACTGCACAGCAGGCACCAAATATCTCAGTCGAAAAGCATCCATAATGTATAAAACACGACACTTAATATAACTGCAAAGACCTGACTACATCAGGCATCGGCTTAAACCCGGGTTTAACTGTTTGAGGTTAAAAGAACATCCCTTTACAGCTGAGACCCATGAGTGTGGCATGTGATCAGTACACAACAACTGGGCTCATCCACACTGAAGGCTCTTATTTTGTTGTCTCAGATTTTATATATATGGAATAATTATAGGAATAATGCACCAACAAAATAATCCCTGCTTTGTGGTGCTACTATTGGGGTCCTGACCGTTAGAGAATAGAGTAAAGGGGACGTACACAGAATGGACTGTAGTCCAAGGTCTAGAATTGTAGAACTACGAAGAATATCTTTACAGAAAGTAGAACTGGGAACATGGACAATAAGTGGAGCAGAAAGGGGGCGTGTCAAAACTTTTGACTGGTACTGTATTTTCTGGACGGGCTACTTGTGGACTGGTTTTAAACAGAGTCAAAATTAAAAGAAAACCACGGAGATCCAGCTTTATGGTGAGCACAAACTGCTGGTCATCTGAAACCAGCTTTAGAATAATTTCAGACGCTGCACGTCCATGGTAACAGGACACCTCACAAAGCCAGCCTTCAGAGTCAGAGGTGCCGCATTTGGGGCCCTCCACAACCTTGAGGAACTGACAAGGTGTTAAGTTTTAGATTTGTAACATAAAACAGCTGCATGCTGTGAATATCACCATATAGATTTGGGAACAAAACAAAGCCAGAACACGGATCTGTTAGAACCTGTACCCATCCCAGATACAAGTGATGTGACTTATTACGACTCCTTTCTATACATCCATCTTCCGCTTTATCCTCCTCTGGGGTTGTGGGGGGGGGGTTCCCTATGCCCATCCAGGAGTGAAGGTTTCGGGCGCTGGGCAGATACACCCAGGACAGGGCACCAATCTATCACTGGACACACACTCCCTTACACAGACACACTCTATATGGGGCACTTTGGAGAACAAAATTGACTTGATCCATGTTTTTGGACTGTGAGAGGAAACCGGAAAACCCGGAGGAAACCCACACAGACACGGGGAGAACATGGAAACTCCACCCAGATGGGAATT
>JAFMOD010000114.1:2876148-3041568 GCA_019802435.1 Corydoras maculifer
CATTTTTTAATGATGGTTTCCAGTCAAACATCTGCTACAACACTCTGAAATTAAGAACATCTTCTGTAAGACATCTTTTAAAAAATTACACTGTCCAGCAAACACGCAACATCCCGACTGCATTTAAAATAAAAAGTGTTATCGAAAGCAACACACTATGAGCAACGGTATCGGGACAGGACTCTCAAACAAAACGGCTCAAAACAAGGACCTAGCAACGCATGATGCATAAGTTCAAGTTCAAGTTCAAGTTATTTATTTATATAGCGCTTTTTACAACAGTACATTGTCACAAAGCAGCTTTACAGAATGAAAAGCCTTTAAACCCCCAAAGAGCAAGCCGAAGCGACAGTGGCAAGAAAAAACTCCCTTTTATGTTGTTATTTAAGGAAGAAACCTTGGGAGGACCAAGACTCAGTGGGGGACTCATCCTCCTTGAGCGGCCAGGCAGCAACATACTTCCATACAGTTTGGGGAAGGTCCCCATTGTCCAAAGAAAGGGCCGTAGGATATGGTGGCGTGCATTACATGTAGAAGAGCTGCACAGAAACCCAATGTCAACATTATTAAACACCTTTCATCGGTGTCTGACCTCATTAATGCTCTGGATGACACAGACACACAGCAAAGTCCTAAGGAAATCTTTTCCTGAGCTGATACTCCACATACAGTCCAGTGCGCATCCATATGTGTAGTATTAGATTCTTCCTGGTGTAAGTGAAACTACCTAAATCTTAAAGTCAAGGTCAGTGTGAGGTCGAGTACTGGTCCCCCGTGATGATGAAATTCAACCACAATCATTAACACTTGTTTAAACACCTGACCTACATCAGATTTTGTGTGTGTGTGTGTGTGTGTGTGTGTGTGTGTGTGTGTATATACCTGCCTGTGATGTACCTTTAATATGTTGGTCAATAATCACAAACGAACTAAAGTAACCAAAAACAGAAATCTGCTGACTACACTGCAATGAATAAAGTCCATTTATAAAGTGGTTGTACACACAGATCTGTGTATTTAGCAAGTCAATTATCTGTTTGCTCTCAGTGTGTGTTCACTGAACCATAGTGGGAGGTACAGACTTTTAACAGGTAACTAAAAGCTTTTTACAAGATCAACAACTCGCTGTAGTAAATGACTCTGAGGCAGCTCATTGTGTTTGTACTCCACTTTCTACTGCATGCACAATTTCGCTTTTAAAAACACAACACAGATGTTACATGCAGAAGGATTTGGGTTGCATAGCAACATTCGACTGTTTAAAGCCCTACGGCTGGTGCAGATATGATTTTATGAGGGGGTCAGTGTGTATAAACAAGTTTAATTTAAGCAAGTGACCCGGATTCGATTTACCTGTAAACACACCTGTCTTTATAAATGGTACACATGTGCACACCAAGTTCTAAAATTTGTTACCGCAATATTAAATACATCATGGGAGAATTGGCCAAACTAACTGAAGTCTGCGACACATTTCATCGTGAAGGATGGTTAACAATTCTTGAGCTAAACATGAAATGAATGCGGCATGCTGAGTGCTCGCAGACCCGGGCATAAGCTGCTGGGTGACTGTACTAAGACACATGATGGGTGTGAAGAGGGGGCGCTGTTTAATCACTCAAGGTTATGTATTACAGTAAATAAATCGTGGGAAGGAGGTGTAATTGTACTCTACTACATGTCTCTTCACTACACTGTGATTTATTTACAATAATGCCACATCCTCTCATACCTTATTGCTTTATTAATGCATGACAACCACTCTACCTCACAGTGGGGGACAGCATGGCCGACCACTGATCACTATTCAGATTGTCGTCCATTTGTGTGTCGACACACTTTTGTTATTCACTGCAGCGTGGTGCACTGGTACAAGTGGATTAGACGCATCAGTGCTGCTGAAATTTGCAATCCGGTAGAAAATACTGAGATTAAACCACCAAACAAATTCTGTAGCCAACGTCTCTTATTTTATACCCACAAGGTGGAGGAACAAATAGATGTGTCTGATAGAGTGCACAGTGAGTGGACAGTGTTTGAAAGCTCTCGCAGCACTTGTGTGTCTTAACTAATTGTACCAGCACAACACACACGACCACATCAATGTCAATGCAGTGCGGAGAATCATCCACCATCTACATTAAATGGCAAAGGGGATTAACAAAGCACGATGGACAGATGGATTGTAATTGTATAACTATGAAGTGCATCTATATGCTATGTGCAACTAACAAAGTATAAAAGCAGGAGTTATAAAGAGACAACAGATTAAATGGATCTAAATCAGAGCATGAAGTGAAGGAACGAGGAGGCTTTATCTAATTAAGTGGCCGGTGAGTTTATAATCCACACCGCACTCGGTTTGGCAGAAATGAAACGATAAAGGAAGTAGCTTCCCTCCTGCAGGAAGGATAATTTTGCAATGTACTGATCTCCCAGCTTGTGTTTATCACATTAAAGCTTTTATGGCTTGCTCCTCTTGTTAACAGGGCACAGTTGTAGCTCTGTAATGACTCCACATTTTCCTCTAACACAGTCCTCGAGCGGCTCCGGTCCTGCTGTTCCGGACCCTCGAACACACACCCACCCACCCACACACACACTAAGCCAACTGCTGCCAACTTAGTCTACTGAATCTACTACACGGCTGTTGGCAGGCTTTGTTGCTTCCTTTCACACCAACACAGTATCTTTCTCACACACAAACAAATATCACACTACAGCATATCGGCTCGCCGTGCTTACTCGAGCGTGAAAAAAAAAGAAAAAAGAAAAGCTCCAGGTCGCCGGTTCACAACGGATGGAGAGATTTACAGGAGGAGCGGTTATACAATTTGGCAACGCTACTAAGGGAATGGTTTGAGATCAGTGTTCTGTATCGCATTCAGCAGAGGGAGAACACCATGTCGTTGCATTCCTGACAGATGATTTTGGGCAAATTAGAAGGTGGGTAAAAGATTAGGCGATTAGAAGATTTGAAAATATAATATCACGTTCGTGAGACCACACCTCCTGGCCCGGACAGCGTGGAGCCAGAGGGGTTGAAAGCCAGACAGAGCGAGAGAGAGAGCGCGAGAGAGAGGGTTTGCACTGCATCTGTCTTCTTGCCACTCCCTCTTGTCGTTCAGGCATGTAGCTGATGAGTGACGCTTCGCTCCTCTGGGGCTCCTTAGTTGCCCGTACTTAGCGGAAGAATTCCGAGGGCGGAGAACTGGAACGAGTCGCCCCCGCTGAACACCTTTCACCCCTTCACCCCATGACCTTCATGCCAGGATTATGTGTCCAGCACATGTGCTCGCAGACAAAAGTGAGGAATAACACGAAAGTACAGCGTTGCTCTACAGTTTTGAAACAGACTGAACAATTGCACACTACATTAAGGTCACACGTGGAGGCTGGACAGGGAGGTCCACATATTTCATCCCAAAAGTACCTCTGCACCTCCTCAAATTATTTTATTTATTTAATTTAAGATTATTTACATTAAAGGAGTGCACACAGAGGCGCAGTGTTACACAAAAGCAAACGGTCATTTCCCAAACTGTTGACACCCATGTGTCCCGATGACAATACATTAGCCAGACCTAAGGCAATAACGTTGTTTATTATGGTCTGCATTTTCTGCATATTCAATGCAAATTATATTCAATAATATTAGAAACTACGGATTAAAAAAAACTCCTATTTAACTTTGCACACCTACACCACATGCTAACAGCTTCACACTGCATAACCCAGCACTCGGTTCTGTCAATGTTCTCACATTTCGTTAAGGTGTCTGACCCCAAAATGTCAAATATGCTCTTTGTGTGCCATCCTGCTAATGGAGTAAGTATAGTGGTGGATGCTACACTGCAGTTTTAAACTATTTTTTATTTACGCTTCCTGTGTGTGTGTGTGTGTGTGTATATATATATATATATATATGTATATATATATATATATATATGTGTGTGTGTGTAAATAATAAACTTGCAGGGTCCAAGTTTAACGGGGAAAGGTTTTATAAGTGGCCAAAGATGCAATCAACTGAATAATCAACTTAAGCTGCTTTCATTCCTGCCTCTCTCACACTAACTAAAGCCTCCCTGTGTGTGTGTGTGTGTGTGTGTGTGTGTGTGTGTGTGTGTGTGTTGGAGGTCTGGGATTTTCTGAGCTCTGTTAACCTTGGCATATGTCTGAAGAAGCTCTGTGGGCTTAAGTTAGAGAGGATGAAGTCTTCTGCGCTGCCAAGTCCAGGCCGCCAAGCACGACCCGGCAGTCACACTCCATTTCTGCTCACTGTGAAACGCGCCGGCACCGTAAATAGCCCTACATCAGCACTGAATGTATAATCATGATCACGAAGCTGCTTACAATCAGCACTGCTATAGGCAGAAAAATAGCAGTGATCTGACATGAGATCAGTTTGGCTGTAAGCGGAGTCGGGCGGCGTGGCATTTGGAGTTGACGTGCATATATTTCACTGCTTTAAAAATGCCATATCAAAAACTTAAACCCTCGTCCTATAGGTTACCAGGGGATATATCATAGAACAGGCCCAATGCGACCGACTGTGGCTCTAGAGAGCAACCTCATCGTAGCTTTACAAACCTGCACAGGCTCTTTATTCAAACATAATCCCCTTCCTTTCCCATCAGAGGAGTGAAAGTGGAATTAGCCTCGCGTTAAGCTCCAACCCGCTGAAACAAGAGCACCCGTGTCACACGTGAGCACCACGGTCAGTGTTACACAATCAACATTAGAACATGCCGCACATCCTCAGAGCACAGCACATACAAAGATGAAGATGATCCTCTCACTGCTGTTCCAAGTCGTGTTCCCTATGCGCTGCTATAAAAGAAGACAAAAGCAAAAGCAGAAGTGCTGCTTAACGCGAGGTTTAAATTCCAGCCTGGCTTGTGAGGCGTGAAGGACATTAAGGGCCTTATTGTTTAAAGAAATGTTTTTGGAGGAAAAAAAGCCAAACAAATTTAGACAAATTTTCCACTTAGATGAAACGTGCCGCATCACTCAAAACATGTTCGGTGCAAAGTCTCTCCAGTGCAGCATTAAGAAACAAACATTTGGATGCCAAATGTCTTGGCTGGTTTAATATACTTGGGGCAAAGAAATTTGTATGCCTTTTATTTTTTCTTCACCACAAATTCAGATGAGTAGTTTTATAATTGCTGTTCATTATTTGTCTGGATACTTTTTAAAAAATTTTTATTTCAGCTTTGTCCTCATCACATGGGTTTATATTCAAATGTTTTAGAAACTTGTATCACCGTTCAATTCATTTTTTTCCTAAATGCTTAGGTCAGATTTGGGTCTTATTCCTATTAACGTGTGGATGCGCCTGTCCTACAAAATGGCATGCATGTGCACGCTGATGCGTTTCGACACAAGGGAGGTGCATCACTCACAACACAATTTGTCACACTAGAGAACAAACTGCCCAAATGGAGACAGTAGTAGCTTGTTTAAAGTTTACTTTGATCAGTATATCAGCTGGACAAGTTCCAACAAAGGAGATAAAAGGGCAGTTTCATATGTGTACGTGTGTGTGTGTGTGTGTGTGTGCTGTTGTTGTTTTTCCACTCTGGCTTCTGCAAAAACAGCAAATCCATTATTAAAACATAAATGTGACTTAGGAAGTCACAAATGAATCAAAATGAAGTCTAGTATGTGCATTTCTGTATGTGAGGGGTCAGTATATAAGCCACACATAACTTTAAGCTCCTGCTCCCAGCAACAAAGCAGGCAATTTTACATACGGTCACATGGATTATCGTTTATATATGTTCTGATCAAATTTGAACACATCACACTTACTTTGTATAATCAACCTTATCAGCACTATCGGAATAAAACACACTGATTCCTGTTCGTTCTCATGTTTCAGCATATTATACATACTGATCAAAGTCCAGCACTGTTCTGGTCAAATCAACACCTGTCTTCTAAAATTTAAACCAAATCACATTTATAAGGACCAGGCTGAAATACATAACCCCATGCAGGCCACTGAACGTCACTGCCGTTCTTAAAGTCAATACATCAGTGGGAATAGTAAAACATTATTAACATTACTTACGGCTGGCTGATTTCTTGATAAAGAAGGTTAACAGGTCACACTATGATCTAAGGCAAAGCTAATATTTTGGTCACATAGTTATGTGTGTCATCAATCAATCCATCAATCTAAAGGTAAGGGGTTCAAACCGTTAACCCTCTTTGCTCCAGGGGTGCTGTACCTTGCCTAGTGACCTCAACCATCAGGCTGAGATACTTATATGTTGCTTTGGATAAAAGCATTTGCAAAATGACCTCATGTAATATAATGTGACTACCTAGTGATTTGAGTAAAACAAAAGAAAAATATAGATCCTCCACCATACTTAACAGTAGAGAACAGATTTTGCATATGATTATATTATATATACACATTATAAGTATTTTTAAGGATGGACAACCTTTGTTTTGGTTCATCTCAATGCATACAACTGTCCAACATGCATGAACGTATACACATTTGACAAGAGGCTGTAATGAACCATCTAAACATAATGACAATGTGGACTGCCCCAGTGCTTTTCTCCATAATGCTTCCGAGACATGTTAACACGGGTGCCAAGACTTTTGCATCTGTATACAAAACCACAACCTAAATGGTTCAACCCTAATAATGAACAGTAATAAGATTGTAATAAATGTGGTACAAGATGCAAAGCGTTTTTGTCTGCTGGTATGTGATGTGTATTTCAAACTGGATGTAAAAGCACCCACCTGAGGAGCAGGAGATGAGGAACACTGCGAATGCAAGTTTAGTGGCAGAGCCCATGTTTGCACCCAGGATGAAGAAGCTTCGGTCCTTTACTGGAAATAAAATCCTACATGCAGAGAGAGCACCGACAGTACTTTTCAGAACGCGCCTCTTTGCTTTCTATTCAACAGAGCATTTCAGTGATCACAGCTGATTCACCCCGGAATCGAGTCTTCGGCGGCGTGCGGCGATCCTCGGTCAGTCGGCTCGGCAGTTCAATCGATCTGAAGCTGAATCTGACTCTTTAAAAGGACCACCGACTACAAGTGGTTGTGTGTCCGTGGCTGCCCGAGGCAGCACTCGCCTCTCCACGATCTGCTGCTCCCTGAACGCATGTTCACCGCGAATACACGCCGTTTCAGTCCACGTTTACAGCTCTCCAGTGTTTGCACGGACTGAGAGTTGGCCAGCTATTGCTGTCACTTCTCGAGTTACAGGTTCATAAATAAATGTTCTGACTAGATCTGGTTACCTTGTAACGCTCGTATGGGTATTATCCAAACGCGTCGGGACACCGAAACAATAATATTTCTATTTTTTTCTAAGCCACGACTTGATGAATTGTGAGCTGTTTAATGCCTCACAGTCGAAGCGGGTGTCCGCAGGTCCATTCTCATCCTGGTCCGTCACCGGAGACCGAGCGAGTCGACGGGATTTATCGTCCTAAAGGCGGTCAGAATTCCACCGACCGCCCGCCGGACACAAACGTGGAAACTATAAAGTCCAAGTCTTCAATGTACATGGAGATGAAATGCAGAGTCGGGATATTTCACGCTCGGTATCGATAAGTTCTCGGTCCGTCCTGAGGGGTTAAGCTAACCAGCCGCAGCTAAGTACGCTATCCGTCGACGAGCAGCCGACCTGCCATGTCCGAAGCACTTCCAAAATATCCTCCACTCCCCCCTTTAAACTCCACACAAACGGCCCCGAGGAGCGTTGAGGCCACGCCGAAGAAAGACGTCCGCTTTTCGACTCGGTTTTGTCGCCCTGCCAAAAACCTGCCGCTGGAATCCTGTCAGAAATTCCCCAAAAGCCGAGCGCACTCGAACCTACTGGCTCCGACAAACCATCTTTACTCTCCTTCTGTCACCGGACACGCTTTTCCCCGCCGCTATTCCGTACAAAGGCCGCCTCCTGCGTGTCGATTGGTTCAGCCGCTACGCCTCCCGTCTCACGACTCGTCGATGTCTCTCTCGAGCGGACAGCGAGGGGCGGGGTTTTTCGACCAAAACGGGTGGGAAGACAACAGACCAAAACAGTGGTGGCGCACAGGATTCAAAATGGCGCCCGAACAGGGATCAAGTTCGGCTCAGCTCCTCCTTCGACCCGCCCCAATCTCATGGAATGCCGATGGAAAATTGATTGGCACTTAAGGCGTCGAATCAAACGCCTCGTTGTAGCCCATCCTTCAAAACAATCTCAGGAGACTTTCTATTTGGCGAAAACTGAATATATGAAATTACAAAGCGTGGTATTTTTTTTATTTTTTTTTACCAAGGCTGAATAAATATCCCAAATTATATATATATATATATATATATATATATATATATATATATATATATATATATATATATATATATATATATATATATATATATATATATATATATATATATATATATATATATATATATATATATATATATATATATATATATATATATATATATATATATATATATACATTCCTTATCTATAAACCCCTTGGTAGTTACATTATTAAGAGGAAGTAGAGGTTGCTCTCGCCTCATTAAATAGGAGTATTATCTTGTCATCTTTCCAGGGTTCTAGGTGCTTTGCTTTGCAAATGTTTTCAACCCTTTGACCCAAGGTCCTCTACCAGGACAAACACGCCTGTGAACTTCATACACTTTCCATTATCCCTAGGTTCAGTGGTGCATGGACAATTTGTATGTGAAGGCCTAACCCCGCCTTCTTACCCAAAGTAGTTACACCAGAGTTCAGCTTCTTATTCACTGAGATGCATATATGACCACAAAACAATTCTCAAGCCACACCTGTGCAAGGGACGAACGCTGAGTTTATTCACCTCTGCGGCTCAGTGCTGAGGGATCAATCTCGAAACAGTGAAAATCATTTGTAGGGAGTAAAACAAACTTTTACCTCATTACAACATGATTACAAATATATTATTATTATTATTATTATTAGTAGTAGTAGTAGTAGTAGTAGTATTATTATAATCATTGTTATTAAAACATAGATGGATAGAATAGATAGTGGTTAGCACATCCGCCCCTCAGCGCTGGGGATCCAGGTTCGAATTCTGAGCTGAGCGGAGTTTCCATGCTCTCCCTTTGTCCGCGTGGGCTTTCTTCAGTCCAAAAACATGAATTCAAGGTGAATTGGTTGATCTAAATTGCTCTCGTCTAAATTCCTCCTATAAAGTGTATGTGTGTGGCGCATTTTCCTGTATGTATCTGTCCAAAACGCTCTCTCCTCTGGATGGACATGGGGAACCCCGCCCCACACACACACACAAACACATACACAAGCCTTATAGAGAATTAAGCAGAAGATAATGAGATGAGATGAAGTCAGTCAGTGTGTGATATCTTGGTAGCTTCTATTTACTTCTTGTACACAAATTTTTTTTTTAATTATCAGTTTATTGTCAGTTTTCTTCTCTCTCTCTCTCTCTCTCTCTCTCTCTCTCTCTTTGTGGTCCCTCTGAATCACTAAAATGCTGAAAGTAGTTACATTATTCACATATTTTCTTGCTTACAGCTACATTGCTTTGTGATAGCATACACATCCATGCACTGTGTGTGTGTGTGTGTGTGTTAACACTTTTACATGAGTGATGGGAAGGGGCTTGTGTAATACTGATATTGTGCAATGTACCGGTGCCTTCAGCTGTCGTTGTGTTACAAAACACAGTGCCTCTCACATCCTGCACGATGCTGCAATTTTTCATATCAAAGCTGTCAGCATCCACACATTAATGTGGCACATTGGAAGGAACAGATATTCTCATAATCCTTGACTTGTAAGCATCTATTTCAAGAACTCTGCTGAGAAAAGCAGTAATAGGTTTATAAAATCTAACAAATAACTACTGCGCAGAGCATTTAAAGTCCACAAGGGATGAAACGAAAAGCAACAGCTCAGTACTTCACAAGTCGTAATGAATAATTATACAGGCATTTTATCATCTCATCTCAATATCTTGACCACTTCTAGAATAGGGCTGCGGGGGTGGGTTCCCCATGCTAATCCAGGGAAGAAAGTTTTGGGCGCTGGGCAGATACACCTAGGACAGGGCGCAAATCCATCACTGGGCACACACTCACTCACACAGACACACACACTATATAGGGGCAATTCAGTGCCACCAATTCACCTTAAATACAGGTTTTTGAACCATAGGAGGGCAGGGCACTAAAATACCACAAAGAGGAAGGACTTTTCCTGCCAGCTATGAGAGAAGAAGAAGTATGCAATAAATTTCTTCTACCGTGCATCAGTTCCCTGTTTGTAAATTCATTTGGAGAACATTAACAGAAAGCTTTTTTATTAAAAGTACAAACATTGTAAGGAAACATTACAGTACCTGTAAAAGTTTGGACTCACCCCTTTGTTATTATTTACATTTCCTGTAAAGATGGACATTGTAGTTCTACAATTCCAGACTCTAGTCCATATGTTTGTGTTCTGCATTACATACTGTGAACTCTATTCTAATGGTCAGAACCCCAATAGTACCACCACAGAACAGGGATTATTTGGTTGGTGCATTATTCCTATCCCAGCAGTGTGACTGAGGTGGAGAAATGAAACTACAGCAGCACTGCTGCACTAAAACCCCCTCACCAAATCAGTGTCACTGCAGAACTAACAATAAACAATCCACCACCCAAATGATACCTGTTCTGTGATGGTCCTGACCAATAGAGAACAGAGAACCAAAACCAACAAAGGACAAACAAAAACAAGAAAACTGTAATTATAAAACTGCAAAGTCCATCTCTCTCTCTCTCTCTCTCTCTCTCTCTCTCTCTCTCTCTCTCTCTCTCTTTCTCTATATATAGGTGGTACGGTGTCTTAGTGTTTAGCACGTTCACCTCCCCATGTCCGCGTGGGTTTCCTCCAGGTTCTCCGATTTCCTCCCATAGTCCAAAAACATGGATCAAGTCAATTGAGTTCTCCAAATTGGCCCATATAGAGTATGTCTGTGTGAGTGAGTGTGTGCCTAGCGATAGATTGACGCCCTGTCCGAGGTGTATCTGCCCAGCGCCCAAAACGTTCTCCCCTGGATGGGCATGGGCCCCCCCCCCTTCCCCCAATATAGGATAAAGTGGAAAGATAATGGATGGATGGATATATATATATATATATATATATATATATATATATATATATATATATATATATATATATATATATATATATATATATAGTACAGCTCTCTGTCAACATGCATCAGTGTGGTAACCACATATGACAGACTGCAGTTTGTTAACCTTCTGTGCTCCTGCAAATCATTTGGCTTCTTTAATCAAATGCGAACACTATCTGCCAGTGTTCTGACATGATCGCATGAGTGTACTAAAGGTCATCAATATCATTTTAAAGCATTTCTATTCTGAAGTTTAAATCTCATCCTGTTTATATGTAATCTATATGTTGCATAAATATAGTTGTGTAGTGTAAATGACAGTTTCCAATGACAGCATTCTGAATTTTTCAGGTTCTACATACTGTAATTAGGATTTGTTCTCGCCACAGCAAAGGTATAGAACATGGGCAGAAATGTGCCATTCGCATACACCCACAAAGCTAGCATGTGTAGAAGTAGGTCACAGTGTCCTCATGGCGGAGTGTACATGGAGGCATCATACATCATTGAGTTCTGTACCGTTGCACTGATTGAATCATAGCTCAGAGAGCAACTGGAAGGGAGGGCTAGAGAGCCGCCATGTATTTTTCATAGCTCTCTTGAGGAAGATGAGCAATGCTTGAGCATCTGGCCAATAATGATGCCCTTATAGATTTCACTGTATATGACCTTAATGCTTGCAGCCTGATTCAGAGCAGATTTATCAGACTATAAATCCTGCAGACATGCACTCTCGTTTATTCTCAGAGTATCTGTTAATATATAAGGTTTTATTTGCTGTTCTTCTTCAGGGGGGTAATTTTTACTTAATACTCATTCTGTCAGAAAGCTCCAGATATGAAGTGTCAGTTGTGTGATAATGCATATCTGCATGCAAAGCATCTGAGGCAATCTGCAAAATCCTTGGCTGAGGTTTAAGAAAAAGTCTTTCCATGAGTTACATTCAGTGGAATTGCACTGAAGGACGGGAACACAATGCTCCCACACCTTTTGCTTATGCAAATGAAAAATGCAACTAAATCTCATCTCATCTCGTCATTTTCCACTTAATGCTCTACTAGAGTCATGTGGAATGGGTGGGGTTCCACACGCCTATCCAGAATAGTGCTGGGTAGATACACCCAGGACAGTGCCAATCCATCACTGGGCACATAAAGTGATGTATTATCTACTATACTTACACACAGAGGAATGTGTCTTCCACATTTAACCAATCCATGCAGTTAAACACACACACAAAAACACACACACACTGAGTGAAGTGAGCACATGTGCCCGGAGCAGTGGGCAGCCTTTTACATGGCGCTGGGGAGCAATTGATGCCTTAGGTGACTTAGGTATTTCAGCCATAGTGCTTGATTGAACCGGGAATCGAACTGGGAGCCATTGGGTCGCAAAGCTGGTTACTTAACCACAAGCCTCCGACTGCCCACACACTCACTCACATGGACCACAAAGGGACATTATAAATTGATGTGTTAAGAACAGCCAATTCACCTTAAATCCATGCTTTTGGACTGTGGGAGGAAACTGGTGAACCCAGAGAAAACCTCTGCGGACATGGGGAGAACATGCAAACTCCCCAACTTGCCAACCAGGGGAGAACATTTTTGGCACTGGGCAACCAGTACTGGATGTAATCTATTAGTGGGCACACACTATATAGGGGCAATTTAAAGCAATCACTTTACTGAATCCATGTTTTTGGACCGTAGGAAGAAATGAGAGAACCCAGAGAAAACCCACATGGAGAACGTTGAATCTCCACAAATTAGGATTCGAACCTGGATCCCCAGCGCGGAGAGTCGGAAGTGCTACTACACCACCGTGCCACCCGTCGTCCATAATAATCCATGTCTGTGCATCCCACTGCTCTCCAGGGAAAGACACAGCTGTGTCACACATTTGTAAAACATGCAGAGCCAATCGCCTTTCTTTTACCAACCCAGTCACAGGGTTGGTAGACATTAATCTGTCTAAGTGCTTAAGATATTTATTCAGAACTTTGTAATGATATGGAGTGTGACTGGATAGTGTCATTGTGCTCTTCTGAATAGTGATGATTCACACTCAGATAATGTACAATAGTCTGATCTGTTAACAGAAAATGGCATTTTACTTTTTACTTCTTCATTTATTTCGATCTATCCATCCACAAGAACAGGCAGTGGAGTAAGAATATTGACCAAAGGAATAGAATAGGCACTTTGTGTCGAGAGAAGTGTAATGTTACCCACGAGTACACAAAGACATGCAGCCCTCTGAGGCTTCGAAGCCTCAGAGCCATCAGAGGTCCGACTCGACCTTCATCTCTTTCACACAGACCCAAACACGCTCTTTCATGCTGTAACAGGTCGTCCGAGGAGTGCGTCGGCAGCTGAGTGATGGAGGCATGACTGTATACGACACCGGGGGGTGTAGGGAACTGACTGGGGGCAGAAGTGAAGGTGGAGACGGTTTGTTCTTTAGTTTACAGAACATCAGCAGAACATCATAAATTTGATTCCCACTTCCACCAAATACTATGAATGAAGTGCCCTTGGGCAGGGAACCTAACCTCAATTACAACCCCCCCCACCCCCGGGGTCCATATACAGTTCTGCCACTACTCTTGGCACGTGTGCTCACTTCACTCAGTGTGTGTTTTACTGCATGGATGACTTAAATGTGAATGTTATGTGTAATATCCAGACCTGGACATTGCATGGCCCTGGGGCCACATCTGGCCCTTTGGCTGTCTCTTATGACTGGTGAGTACACATGTTTTATGTTTCAATCAGAACTGAGACATCTCAGACTGTGTTGCCGTCTTCGGTCCAGCGGTTTCTAGTTCTTCCTGTTTATACGACCCGGGGTGAAGCATGTGATTTCTCCTCTGAGTATGTATTTAATTGTTGGCCCTAAGAAGAAGACAAGGTCACTGCCAAATAAAACAGAGACCCCGTCTTTTAAATAGCTCCATATCTTACCACAGTAACCTTCGGCCTGTTGAGCAAAATACTCCTCACTCTGTTATTCATAATGTTGAAAGTCATGAGAAACGTCAAGCTTTAAAATCACTGGGTTTTTTCTAATACACAGGAGAAGATCAAACAGCAGAAACAATAAACCAGGTCAGTTCGAGTAACTAGTGTACTATTTTTGTGTGTGTGGTGTGTGTGTGTGTGTGTGTGTGTGTTTTATGCATTACAGGATCTCACCTGGACCGACTGGGGTGGAGTTTTTATGTTCTCTCTGTGTCCGCATGGGTTTTCTTCAGGTTTTTCAGTTTCCTCCCACAGTAAAAAAAAAAAAAGATTTAAGGTGAATTGGCTGCTCTAAATTGCACCTATATAATGTGTGTGTGTGAGTGAGTGTGTATCTGGGTATACCTGCCCGGGGTCCAAAACATTCAACCCTGGATAGCCCCCTGGATTAAGCAGACAATAATAAATGAATGAATGAAGAATGAGTATCTGACCCTCTGGCCACTTAGGACAGAACGATATGGAAAATAATTATTCCTTATTGTGCGCTCTAATGGTAACAGCCTGTTTTGTGGCTTTAAATCTAAACATCTTCTTAGAAATAACAGGATTTCTTTTGTTTTGTTGATTGATGACGAAAACTGAGATGTTTTTAAAAACTTTTCACTCATAGAAATAAGCTTTTAATGAATCTGCTGGTTCGTTCATTCATGAACGCATTGGCTAACTATGCAGAAGGCGTCTTATCTGCATCAAGGTGCAGACACATCGGATCCTCTTTGTATCTGAGAAAAAAAGTGTGAAGCCACAGATGAGTGCATGTGTCAGGTATGATCTGAAAGCTGATACACTGTTTTCCTTTCGGCAGCAGTAGCACAGGACACCTATGCGTCTTTACCTGTCTGATTAGGATCCTCACATGACGTCATGTTCAACATACTGAGAGCAGAAGAGGTTTTATCCACTCACTGTAATGCATACACAGTACGAATGTGATGCGTATAAACTCAATGTAAAGCAATTTGCATAACTAAAGCTAAATATAAGCTTAATGCAAATTGTTTTTTTGGAGCTGCAGTGTAAATAATCAAATCCACAGTCACAGTCCTCAGACATGTCACTATTAATCAGTGACTTTATTAATACTGGTCAGTAGTTGTAAAGTTGTAAAGCCTAATATAGAAATATTAATATATACAATCATTCATTCATTTACTTTCTAATCAGGGTAGTCATAGGGGGTTCTGTAGGTTCTCCAAGTGCTCCTGAGGAAAAGGCTGGGAAGGCCCGATGGCTCTTTTTCACTCTCTATCTTTTTTATATATTCATTCATTCATTCAGTATATTCCGCTTTATCCTATATTAGGGTCGCGGTGGGGTTCCCCATGCCCATTCAGGGGAGAACGTTTCGGGCGCTGGGCAGATACACCCAGGACAGGGCGGCAATCTATCGCTGGGTCTTTTATATATATAGAAATATATATAGAAATATATATAGAAATATATATAGGTGTATAATATGTGTGTGTGTTGGGTAACAAGTTGGATTCCTAATCTGTGTGGAGTTTCCATGTTCAACCAGTGTCAATTACTCCCACAGTCCAAAAGCATGGATTCAAAGTTTCATTGGCTGCTCTAAATTGCTCCTTTATAGTGTGTGTGTCTGCGTGAGTAAGTGTGTACTCATTGATGAATTCGTGCCCTGTTCTGGGTGTATCTGGCCAGTGCCCAAAACGTTCTCCCCTGGATGGGGAGTTGGGTATTTCCATGTTCTCCCTGTGTCCATGTGGACGTTCTCCAGGTTCTCTGTTTTTTTTTTTTTACCACAGTCAAAACCATAGATTCGAGGTGAATTGGCTGCTCTAAATTGCTCCATCTAAATTGTCCCTATATAGTGAGTATATGAGGTGAGTGAGTGTGTGTTAGTGTGTGCCTTCTGATGAATTGGTGCGCGGTTATAAATGCATCTGCTCAGCGCCCAAACCATTCTCCCCTTGATGGGACCCCCCCATGACACTCGTATTAAGTGCTTGATTATGAGATGAGGTATTAGAAGGTGCTTTTGGGTCCTCTTTTGTAATGAGGTTCAAATCAGCATTCAGAGTTCAATAAGGACGTGACTTATGGAAAACCATCCAAACAAATGAAGTCAACAACTTTCTGTCGCATGCATGGCTGAGCGTGTGGACCTCTTGACAGTGAGGCCCAGCTTTCGGATAAGAGCAACTGTTGACTGGTCTGTCCAGTTTAAGTGAAATATTTCGCATATTTTGGAGCGCAGCCAGTTCAGTGTCGACCAGGAAGGTCGTGCGAGTTGTTGTGTGAGAGCGAGAGCGAAACGGACCACAGCCAGAGATGGTGAGATCACTACTGGCGCCGCTTATCAAGCCTGAATCTCAGACCAGCTAGGAGCTTCCTGCTGCCGAACCCCCCACCTTAACCCTTCTACACTTCCCACCCCACACACACAAACACACACGCACACACAGCTTCCATGTCTGATCTGAGATGTGGGCTTGTTCATGTACGTTGGTAAGGAGGGTGTTTTAAACAATCTGAGAACCAACTGGGTCAAAGGGCGTCTTATTAAGTGCATGCTGATGACTGAGGCCATTAGAATGTTGCTTCAGTCAGAATGTACACACTTTCTTATTGTTCCGAGTCACAATTAGTGCTCTGTACACAGCCCACCTCGGTTTAGAGTCTGGGCTTTTGTGTGAGTTTATTTCTTCTAGATAAGATCTGTCTACGTTTGTTTCTGGAAATGTGGCTCATGAGTTGAGCGGTAAAAAAACTTAAACTATATTCATATGAATAAATATTCGAATATACACTGCGGTTAGCACCACAATCACTTCTCAGCACTGGGGATCCAGGTTTGAATCCCAACCTAAGTGGAGTCCCCATGCCTCCCCTCCACCACCCCACAGCCTAAAAGCATAGATTCAAAGTGAATTGGCTGCTCTAAATTGTCCCAACTACATCGCCCCCATATATAGTGTGTGTGTGTCTTTGTGAATGTGTGCTCAGCATGGATTGCAGCTCTGTCCAGATGCATCTGGCCAATGCCTAAAATGCCCCCCCCCCCCATCTGGATGGGCATGGGGAACAAGCGGAAAATAAAAAGTTTAGATGAGATTTGCTGTTGAGTGGAAAAAGAGCCTTGCTATGTAGAATTTGCATGTTCTCCCTGTGTTTGCATGACTTTTTCCAGGTGCTTCATTATTCTCTTGCAGTCTATAGCAATGTAAATCAGGGGACTTTGTGACACTAGGTGTGAATGAATGTGTCTGCCCGGCAATGACCTGGAGACCTTTGCCCTCTGTCCAATGAATGCTTGAATAAACTGTCTCCATCCTCCCACCTCACAATCCACATTAGGATAAGCATCTTTTTCAGGTTTCCCTTTCTCGGGACATAGCAAAAATGTTAAAAGGGCTCAGGGAGCAGATATAAAACTCGGGTAAATGAGCTACTTGCACTTGCCGCTGCAAACTTAAATGACCCTTGGAGTCATTTCCTAAATATACATGTATCCCAGCGATGGCATTCATGGACATAAAAACACGAGATGGCCTTTTTGGGTGTGTGTGAGTGTGTGTGTGTGGTGTGTGTGTGTGTGTGTGGGAGAACTAGCCCACATGCAGTGTGTGTACATGCAATTAAATACTTATTTTCTCACTGGCTGCAGGCTCCTCGGAGGGATACACGCCAATGTAATCACAATGAGGTGGCTTTTTCTGCCCTAAAACGGGTTTCTCAGTGACATCTGAGGACAAGCATTTCAGTGCGACACCCAACATAAGTGACCGATTGGTTGAACGAACGTCCACGACCCTGTAATGCAAACGTCTGACCCTGGACTGAATTCATACATCACCATGCATCCAAAGTGCTAATGTTATTTAAGGGGTGCTGACACACTGATTCAACCCTCCATCCTAAATATGAGGCTCTGATGGAAGCGCTCATAAATACTGCTGTGTTTATCTGCGTTTGAACCCACAGAGCGAGGTCATGCTGTGCCACCGACACGGGAGAAGGGGAGGACTGACGAGACGTGGTGAGATGTTGAAATACCATATACATGATGCTGAGGAACCCAGTGACCGTCTCCGTTTCAGTCCCACCGTCTGTCTCGATCTGTCTTGGCTCTATGTTTTTTTTTACAGAAAGCACAGAAATAAACGCAAAGATGAATAAAACAAGACACAATAATATGCTCGGCTGTAACATAATCACCTCCATCGCATTAATAAAACACAAACCATTTACACGCTTACCGTCGATCAGGTCCAGTGTGACCTCAAACGTTTCCGAGGTAGATTACAGGAGCTTTGAGACGGTTCTGCTTTTCCTAGTCGGTTGGCTATTTTTGAATAAATAAAGTATTTTAGGGATTACGAGAATCTGAGTAGGTTTTTCCATGAAATAATGTTTTTACTGTTGATAATGGAATCAATCTGGGTTGGGAGAGTAGCCTTCCCTGTTTCTGTTTACGTCAAGAGCTTGTGAGTTAGCTAATTTGTAAGATGTTCCATCTTCATTCTTTCATCATCTAATTCATTTTACATGGATGTCATTCATTTTCCTTTCAGTGATGCTGATAAAGTGAAACACATTACGGTTAAATAATCCCACCACATGACAACATGCTTTCTATTGACTTTCTGGATTTTTACTCACGGGGGTGGCAGGTTTACCTCATGGAAGATGAGCTTGAATTTAGTTTTTAGGACTCTTATGTGTGGAGTTTGCATGTTCTCTCTGTGTTTGCTTAGATGTCGGGCAGTCCTGATTTTTTACTATATGTGTGTACACAGGGGCTTTCACCGGGTTCTCCGATTCTCACCTAAAGTTCAAAAACGATTCAAAGTGAATTGAATACTCATATCTAAATTGCCCCCATATAGTGTGTGTGTGTGAGAGTGAGTGTGTGTGTGTGTGTGTGTGTGTGTGTGTGTGTGTGTGTGTGTGTGTGTGAGTTAGTGTGTGCTCAGCAGTGGATTGGAGTTCTGCCCAGCGCCAGAAGTTTTTTTTTTGGATGGGTATAACAAGATGAGATAGATATAGCATTTTACAGCGTTCTAAGGCTGAACCCTCAAAGAACAGCTGAAATGACAGTGAAAAGAACAAAGTCCATGATTCTGTTACACATTATAAAGGATGAAACCTTGTGAGGGCCAAGGCTCAGTAAGGACTTATCCTAACTGGCAGATTGTGTATATATTTAAGTGTCTATTTGAATAAACAAGGCCATTAATGGATAAAATCAGGTTCTGTCCATCAGAACCGAAAATTCTGAAAGCATTTTAATTCAGAAACACTAAATAGCAGTTTAGCAGTTGTATGGTTTACAGTTGTATTGTTGATGGGAGGGATATGTTAAGTATACACACACGCTTATGGGTGACATGGTGGCACAGAGGTTAACCCCATCTGATTTCTACACCCGGGTGGAACACGTTTGTATATTCTCCTGTCTGTAAGGATTTCCTTCAGGAACTCTGGTTTCCTCCCACACCGTCCTAAAAAAACAAGCTAGTGGGTGAACTGGTGATAAAAAAACTGCCCCAGACATGACTGGCAAAGCAAGTGTTTTTCACTGCATGGAATTAAATGTGGAGGACAAATTCCTCTGTGTGTAAGTACAGTAGACAAAATATCACAACAAGAGATTAAAGCATTTTTTTAATTAAAAAACAACTTTTAACAATTTATGTACTTCCACCTATGGACCCCGGAGCAAACGTGTTGGGACTGTAAAGAGCGGATCTGAGCATGCTCAGAAACCCTGAGCCAAGTTTCCCTTTTTCTTTTCACATTGCATCATACAACACTAAGCTCAGGTGCTTCTTCATGTCCATTCTTCATCGAATGTCTGCACACACACACAAACAAACACACACACACACACACACACACACACACACACACACACACACACACACACACACACATACACGTTGAATATCATTTTTCTTGCTCATAAGGCCCACCTTGCATTATGAGTGACACATGGTGCTTTGCAGCTCTGCTGCAACACGTTTCAACACTCTCGCTCTCTCGCAAACTTTGAGAGATTTTTGATCTTATAGGTGTCTGAAATCAGACCCAGAGGAATGCTTGCTCCCGCCATAAGGCACGATGATTAATGTGTTTTAAACAGTGTTTAAGGTTCTGTGTGTATGTGTGTGTGTGTGTGAACATGTTTAAAGACTGGGTGTGTAAAATAAATGAGGACGATTCGGATTTCAGCAGCGAAGATCTAGTGTCTGAGTTCAAACAGGGATAACTTGGAGAGTCGGATTGGTTCAGGAAGCCTGATGACCTCAATGATTGGGAGCTAAACTCTTCTCAGCCTGCTGTTTCGGTAGCAACATAGCACCGGAAAGACTTAAGAGAGGGTTTGGAAGAAATACCCGCTGTTTTAGTGCGTGCTTTAATGTCAAGTTGGCAGATTCTCATGGTTTTGGGGTTTGGAGGGTTGCTGTTGATCCGTTGCTTTGAAAATGTTCTCATGTCATTTTACTCATCGAGTGAAGCACAACCACTATAGAACCACAGTACATAACTGGATGGGCATGGAACACCCCCACGACCCTAGTAGAGGATTAAGTGGAAGATAATGAGATAATATGAGACTGCACATTGTCTTGTGTCTTTGCTCATACTCCTGCATACATCGTCTGTATGTGTGGAGTAGATTGTTGTTTAATATTGCACCTGGGTGGAGTAGAATGACAACCTGCAGAACCTCATTAGCGTTTTATTCATACATCAGCATGAACAACACAATGCAGCGAGAGGTATAAATTAAGACAAACTAAACCAAAATGCCATGCTGCATCCGAAAAACACTGTTTAACTTCATGTTGAAAGTGGGTGTGGTCTCTGTGGTCTCCATTTGATACATTTCATCTGAGGGCTTCTTGTGGCTCAAATGACCTTGGATCAGGAGACTGAAAGATCGACTGCCTGGGGACTTGGTAAACAGAACGGCTACAGAAATGAACTTTGCTAAGATAAAAACATATTCAGGACTGGAGTCGGGTTCCGGATTTGCCTTTTATACACTGTTAGAAAATAAAGTACATCTACATCTAAAGTCTCGCAGGGGCAGTATATCTTTTTATATATACAACATGAAAACACATAACAGACTTAAAAAGTGGGTTTATTAAAGGGATCATAATGGTACATCTGAGTGGTACAATAGTGTAGGTTGTATCTTAGGTAACATGCCTTTACCTCTGACAGTGTATGGATCTATGGTACGTAGGTGTCTAACTGCAAGAGATCATGTATGTGGAACCGAGGGACGTAGGACCCAGTGTCATCTTCTGATTATGTGCCATTTAAATGTGCAAAATCGAAGACCTACAGTATGATCCTCAGCATCCTGGAAACTAGGACAGACTGTTCTTATCTATTTATATATAGAATTATATAGAAAATACAATAATTCTGTTTGTAAAACAGTGAAAATACCATCTGCCATCTACATCTGCAAACAATCTTTGTATTATCTCCAATCCCAGCCGAAGCTAAAGTATGCTTATGCACTGATTCATTGCATTTCCTTCTTCTGAGACGAGTATATTTGTTTAGTGGGAATTTGAACTTTCTTTTGCTGTTGTTCGGAATAGTATGAGATCAAAAATATGTGACAACCCTTTGAACCTCCTCAATTAAACTAGATCCTATAGAGATCATCTCATTGTCTTTCACTTAATCCTATGATAAGGACTGGGTTTGCTGGGGAGGTTCCCCATGCCCATCCGGAGGAGAGCGTTTCAGGCGCCAACAATTTAGATATATGCAATGTAACAGTAAATCTATGTTTTTGGACTGTGGGAGGAAGCTGAAAAACCTGGGATAAATCCACAAGGACATGGGGAGTACATGGATATGCCACCCAGATCGGGAATTAAACCTGGATCCCCAGTGCTGAGGTCCTAGATATCATGTAAGGAGCAAAAAAAAAAAAAAAAAAAAAAAGATTAACTTCTGACAGACATTATTTCGTAGATGGAGATTGATTATGCTGATTTTCTCTATTTTTTTATTGATATATTTATTTGCCAATAATAATCAGAATCTTGCGTGTGATCAGTGAATATATTCACCTCACTGCCCTGTCGGTGTGTATTCTGTTCAATCCTGCATACTGCCTACATCAAAGCCTATAGCCTACAGAAACTATTTCCATAATGCCTGGGGCTGATCCAAATTCTGTTTTGCATACCATAAGGATTGACCTTTAGATAGTAGCTGCAGGTAAGGGGGGTGTGTGAGAGAACTGATGAACCGCCACATATGTCAGACTACCCTTTCGTTGTCATGTCTTATTATAAAAGCAGCAGCCTCTCAGCAGTGTACGACCTTCAAACTTATATATTATACCCACGAACTGATATTAGTTAGGTTTTGGACATAATTAATAACGTTTATTGAGACAGTTAAGAATAAAATGTATCCTCTTATTGTCAACCTTCTCAGTTCCACTTAAAGTAATGATGGACTTTGTAGTTCCAGACTGTAGTCCATCTATTTGTGGGACTAACAAAAACAAGAACACAGATAGACTACAGTCTGTAATTGTAAAACTACAAAGTCCATCTATATGGTAAGTGGATGAAATAGAGAATGGAGCAAGAAGGTGCGTGTCCAAACTTACTGTACATTCCTAAATTTTAACATGATCAGCTCGTGTTGCTTTTATGTTGGCAGTATCATGTTTCATCAATGATAAATAAGAATTTATTAAAATTGATTGCCCCCTATTACTTTCTTTTTGGTGTCATAGTTGAAAAACACATAAAAAGTTGACTTTATTACTGTATTTGTTTTATCATTGTATTCACATTACACCATCCATCATTAACCTGTAATGTCACAGCAGGTTCAGTTAAAGGGAAACAAAACAGTTATAGTTACCTGGCTGTTGATTCATGTTAGCATTTGATCTCAGTCATTTGCCTGAACTGGATTGCCTGATATTCTTTAAAGTTCTAAAGCCCTGCAGCACTTTGGAATCTACAACTGATTACCATTTGGCTTGGCGTATCCTTCGGAATCTGAGCGCCGGTATTGTTTGGATTATGGTTATGCCAGAGTGCGGCATTTGGAAGGTCGGTGGAGACAGTTTCAGCAAAACTGATTTACTTTAGAGAATGTTGTTCGAAGCTGTTGATGGAGGTTCACCGAGTTCATTGGCTGGGTGAATGTTGAATGCGTTTACACAACACTACGCCATTCCTGCTATTATTCAGCACGGAGACCTTGCAAACGCATGAGAGATTTATGAAAAGGATCAAAACGCAGCGCTTTGGCATCATTCTTTCATGAACAATAGCGAACAAATTTAGATGGGTCTAGACTTCATGAAGCAGAACTTTTAAACGTCACTCGTCTAGATGATTATGTGCTGCTGATGGAGAAAATAATGAAATCTGTAATGAAATAATAAAACAACTGATAAACTAAATTTCCATATTCAGGGACTTTTCTTAGACAATGGTGTAAAACCCTAAATACAAACCCAGTTTTTTCTTACATTCAAATTACTGTACAAACAAATCAGTATGTGGAGACAATGATACTAATAACAACATGTAGACACTTCGCACACCTATGGTCTGGTCTTTTTATGGTTTCATCTCATTATTCCTATCTAAATGCTCCATATAGTTTTTATGTGTCTGTGTATGTTTGCCCAGCCATGGATTGGTGCCCTGTCCTAAGTGCATTCGCCCTGTGACCGAAACATTCTCCCCTTCCTAGTAAAGGATTAAGCATAAGACAATGAGATGGAACAAGCAGTCAGTTTATGTGAGCAGTTCACCTTCTAGTATGTTTTTGAACTGTGGACTGAAACTCGTGCAGATATTGGAAGAACATCAACTCCATCATACCTGGAAATCGCCATAGTATGTTATGAATACATTTAAAGACATTGATGCCATCAAACTATTTAGAAGAGCTCTAGTTATCCATCCATCCATCCATCCATCCATTATCTTCCGCTTTATCCTCTACTGGGGGGGGGGGGGGGGTTCCCCATGCCCATCCAGGGGAGAACGTTTTGGGCGCTGGGCAGATACACCCAGGACAGGGTGTGGTAGCTCAGTGGTTAGGGCGTTGGGCTATCAATCCGAAGGTTGGCGGTTCAAATCCCAGGTCCACTGAAGTTACCAATGTGGGTCCTTGAGCAAGACCCTTAACCCTCATTGCTCCAGGGTTGTTGTGTTTAACCCTGTGCTCACCTTGTAAGTCGCTTTGGATAAAAGCGTCTGCTAAATGACTAAAATGTAAAAAAAATGTAAAGGACAGGACGGCAATCTATCGCTGGGCACTCACTGACACACACACACTCTATATGGGGCAATTTGGAAAAACTCAATTGACCTTGATCCATGTTTTTGGGGGGGGGGGGGGGGGGGGGGGGGGGGGGGGGGGGGGGGGGGGGGGGGGGGGGGGGGGGGGGGGGGGGGGGGGGGGGGGGGGGGGGGGGGGGGGGGGGGGACACACTCTATATGGGGCAATTTTGAGAATTCAATTGACTTGATCCATGTTTTTGGACTGAGGGAGGGAACCAGAGAACCCGGAGGAAACCCACGCAGACACGGAGAGAACATGGAAACTCCACCCAGATGGGGATTCGAACCGGGAATCCTTAGCGCTGCGTGCTAACCACTAAGCCACGGTGCCTAGCTCTAGTTCATGAAGATTATTTCTTTTCACACAGATTTGACTTTTTCCTATAATCACCTGCATCACTGAGGTCGCAGCCTATAAACAAATTCATGTCAATGACAACCCACAGTACATTCCAGCCATGTCAGACAATGTTTACAACTGCATCCCTCATAAATCTGTTACCATTAATCCTGCACTCAGACACTTTGTGTTGCGCTCTGCTAGTGGCAGCATGTTTGATTTGTTTGTGGTTGAAGGTGTTTATGGTTGCAAAGCCCTCAACCACCAGCTCTGGATTTCAGCAGTTAATACAGCACTATGGGAGGCTTCTCTGTGTGTGGTGCGTTGTGTGTGTGAGTGTGTTGTGAGTGAGTGTGTGTGAGTGGTGTGCTTGTACTCTGAGGCTGTGCTGGTGCTAGTGTTGGCGACTGTCCCAGATGGCAGAGCACTGCTTCATTACATGGACACGGAAGCTAATTACGGATGCAGACCAGACCTCCCAAACAGAAGTCCCTGCAGTGTGACCAGAACAAACATCATCCTGAAAAGCGGCTCATCTGGACATCACCTCACAGCCCAGTCCATCAAATCAGATGACACAATTCAATCTTACGCATAAAATAGAGCTCCAGGATTCAGGTGGATTCAGATTCACATCTGTTCCAAGATAAAAATCAGATTAAACTTCAGTGTTGCCTTCTTACATACGAGCTTTATTAGGGACATAAATGTTTCTATGGCAACTAGAGACAATCCATGACCCCACCAGATGGCAAGAAATCATCATTTCCGCATGAAACAACCATCTAAGGTACATAACTCTCTTATGTAGCACATACAGTTGAGCACAAGAACATAATTCTGATCCATCAGTTTCATACAGAACTACAAACTACAATGAAGTGACAGATTTTACAAACAGCTCTTTATTCATTAGAAACATATGGTTATGCTTTTCACTGAATTAGTTTGTCATTAAAATAATTTGATGTGCTGTACGTCTCAGAAAAAGAAATAAAAATAAATTCAGATTGAGCTGAAATCCTGGTTTTAATGACAGAGTTAATTTAATATAGTAATATATTTGTGTTTGTGTTTTAAACATTTCAAGGTTTTTCTTTTTATTTAGAATATTTTCAGTTATAGTTTTGTTTACAACAGTGATTGGGTCACAGACAGGTTCCTGGCGGGTTGCGGACAGCTAGTAAAAAATAAAAAAATGTAAAAAATTGTTTAAAATAATTAATACTCATCGGATTTTGTATTATGATTTTGTGATCTTTTATCTTGAAAAAAAAGGAAACAGAGTGAGATGTGCCAGACGCGTACAACATTCTTATTGCCATGGTAACTACTATTCTTTTGCCGGTTACCCTTCTTTTAAAATTGATGAACATTTAAATTGCTGAAAGCTTCCTTTATTTTTCTCATAGTCATTTGACGTAATGGATGTTTAGTTTAAGATCTTGGATTACATAATTTTAAATAACTTCTGTAAAGCAATCTTAGGTTTATAAAAGGCACTATATAAACTGGCGGCACGGTGGCTTAGTGGTTAGCATGTTCTCCTCTTAGTGCTAGGGATTCCCGGTTCGAATCCCCATCTGGGTGGAGTTTCCATGTTGTCCGCGTGGGTTTCCTTCGGGTTCTCCGGTTTCCTCCCACAATCCAAAAACATGGATCAAGTCATTTGAATTCTCCATATTGCCCCATATAGAGTGTATCTGTGTGAGTGAATGTGTGCCCAGCGATGGATTGGTGCCCTGTCCTGGGTCTATCTGCCCAGCGCCCGAGACGTTCTCCCCTGGATGGGCATGGGGAACCCCACCATGACCCTAATAGAGGATAAAGCGGGAGATAATGAATGAATGAATGAATATATAAACTGAGCTTATTAATATAATTATTATTATTAACTCATGTGTGTGATGTGGCCTCTAAACAATAATAATAAGCAAATCAACAGATAACATCATACCAGTGGATTTACAAAGCTGAAGCCTCTAAGCACTAACCACGGCTTAGAACCACAGATTCGAGTTTGTATTGCATTGCCTGACAATCATTTCAACAATAAAATCACAGAAATATTACATTTAAGTAATGACTCACTGATTTATATTCATTTTCTGAATAAATCCTCTGACTTGGTGTGCATTGAGATGCATAAGCGTAGCGTGATTAAGACGACAACCTGTTAATCAGCGATAAACACCTGCACGCTCAAACGTTCATGGCTGAAGGACACAGAGGAGGTGAGACAGAATGGAGAACAGATTAATCCCACTGCATGAAACGCACATTCCAAATACAGCTACCTTATCAACATCCCGTTCTCATTAGGAGACATTAATAGATTGCAAGAACAGTGGTTTAGGTGCATATGCTAAATAAAGAGGAAAAACGTGCTTATAGAATGTGAAGGGATGGTGTTACAAAAATATGGATGGGGGGGGGGCAAGGTGATGATAGGAGGGGGTTTTAGGGAAAGTGACTGGTGGATTCTTTAAAAATAGATGGGCTAAGGGGATACAGCAGGTGTTCTGAGGGAAAGTTAACACTTGGGAGTTGTTAGGTAAAAGATGAGGCGTCCGGCAGAAACCCACACAGATACAAGAAGAACATGCAAAATTACAGGAAGCACTGTATAAACTCGTCTGCCATGAGACTTAAACAGGTAAAACATGGCCATGTTTCTTTTAACGACTGAGAATTACAGTGTTCCTCTTGATTGATCTTTATTTTTGGTTCTATGCCTTTATTACAGCTGTGATTTCTTTCAGATGGAAATGTGCTGAACGAGCTACAATCCGAAATACAAAAATCAAACATTTAACACAATTGCTTTGATCTCGGTATTCACGCAGGGTGTGGCCTTGTGCTCTCTGTGGATTGGAGAGCAGTGTGTGGAGGGAAGCACCAATTAAACATTTTCAGTGACCAGTGTTTGTGAGTATGTTAGTGTGGAAATTGTTTTAAATGAACTTGCCATGTCTAATTTAAAAGTCACTAGAAGTAATTGGATTCAATGGAGTAATGTGTAGGAGTTGCTGCAAGCTTGAACACGATAGCCATAAAAAGTGACTGCGAGAGCGATATTACCTTCTCCTTTAAAACAGAATCACTTTAACAAGCACCACCTGTCCCTCAGTAATGTAACCGGATAGCTGATATGCAGGCTATTATGTGAATAATACAACTGCTCTCAGTGTTTTAGTGAGTCAGGCAGACCGCGAGCAGCGGGACACAGTGGTGATTAGTGGTTAAATATAAGACCGCAGTGGACAACTGAGACACAGTGTAAAAGAGTCCTGCAATTCCTCAGTATCGTACAGGGATCTTGCTTATTAATAAACACAGTTTACTTTTTAAATAAATATAAGAACTGTGTTTATGTGTAATTAAGTAACGTGCGATTTAATGGATTTTATTGATTCAGTAAGTGATTATGTAGGTTTTGATTTAGTAAGTGATTCTGTAAGATTTGATTCAGTAAATGATTATGTAGGTCTTGATTTAGTAAATGATTCCACATTTCCTAATTCAGTTTGTGATTTTTTTGGGCCTTAATTCATTGAGTTATTCTGCTGTTTTTGATTCAATAAATGATTCTGTAGGTTTTGATTCAGTTAGTGATTTTTTGGTCTTAATTTTGTGAGTGATTCTGAGGTCTTGATTCAGTAAATGATTTTGTAGGGTTTAATTCAGTAAATGATTCGGTAGTTCTTAATTAAGTATAAGATTAATTTGTGGTTTTTGATTTGGTAGATGATTCACTAGTTCTTGATTCAGTTAATGATTTCCCAGTTCTGCTGTTCTTCATTTATTAGATGATTTTGTAGGTCTTGATTCAGAAAGTTATTCTGTAGTTCTTGATTTAGTAAATGATTCTGTAGGTCTTGATTTAGTAAATCAGACCAATTAGATCCAAAATCCAATGCAGTAATTACTGGTTACAATAGATTAATTTATGTGGTGCGTTAAGAAAAAATGTAAAATCACGTCTCATGAATTAAATACTGTGGCACGAGACAAAAACAATCCTTAGAACGTAATTATGAAAAAATCAGTGAGGTTGCTTTTGAGTGAGTCTGTAGCTTTGAATGTTGCTATAGATTAAAAAGGACTGCCTGCTTTTAAGGTTTAACACAAGATACATACAGCTTTGAAAAACTTTTCATTAAAATTCCTCAGCGGCAGTGCATCATCTGAAACGGTTAACCCGATGAGACCTTTATTTTTAATGGCCGAATGGATTTGAATAGGCAGGAATTATTTACATGAAGGATTCTCGGGGGTCCAGCAGTTAGTCGAGTGGTATGGGACGGGACCTGTAATGTATCTGGTGCCTCAGATGGTCCTTTCAGAGTCTTCACTTTCTCCACTCACGCCGCGCACATGTGGGTGAGAAAGGCTGAATTGTTGAATGCAGCATGTTTGCCAAGTTACCAGATTTACTGCTGAACAGCAAACACTAAGCGGCATCCACATCTTCAGGCTTGTGTTTCAGCCCATAACTCACTTCACATGCTGTTGGCATCTTAAGCTCTCCACACAGCCACTTTTGCCTGGCAACCCGATTTATTATAGCACGCCTGCCTGCCGTGTCCCGACCCATGTCAGGCTATGCTGATTGAACTTTTGCCTGCATGAAGATATCAAACATTCAAGGAAAAAAAAACACATATATACCCTATGACATATTGCTGGCAACAAAGAATTCTTGGAGACCTGAAGTGCTGAGGATAAATGGGGAATTGAAATGCACTCATTGTTCATTGTGTGTAAACACCATCAATACCTCATCCATCAAGCGAGAGCTATTTAACCTTGACCTTGAGAACAGTGGCCAGAATTTTGCTCATGACTTTAGAGATCTGGCTTCTTAGAATATCCAACAAACATACATCCATGTGCACTGGCACTCGGTCGCTCAATCACATATAACTAGCACCATTTCCACTCAGACACCTACACACAACCTGTAAGTCACCCAGATTTGCTCACAGACGCTTAGGGAGGCATCATTCCTGCACTTGTCATTTTAAGCCATTCTGCCTGAAAGTGCAGTAAAATGACCAGATATTTGGCACAGGGTTAGAAAGTTCTGACTGACATTGCAGCAACAGTACTGATCAGTTATGTTGTTCCTGTTTACTGAATCCATTTTCAGGTATTCTAATTTCAGCAACTCACAGTTATAACATAACATAGACCACTAAAGTCATGTGTCATTCCGTTGTCCTTATTATGCCCATATTTGGTTCTTGGACTCTATGGGGAAAATAAATTGGATTTTTACAAAAATCACCTTCATCACATTCTGCTGCAAAGAAGGATTTACAGAACCCGATCCGTTTTCTTTAGTGCACATTATTCTACTGAGAATCAATGGATTCTCTGAATCATGATGTTGGTTGGGAGAATAATTATATTGCTGTGAATTAGCCATGGACAGGACAGAGGTTGTGAACCCTGAATCCAGACATTATTGGGGGTAGGTGCTCGAGCAAAAAAAGAGCACCCATCACCAAAATAAGTGGTATAATTTCCAAAAAGTCCGAAATTTAATCTCATCTCGCTATCTTTCACTTAATCCTTTTGTTGTTGGGGTTTGGGGTTATTGTTTGGGATACACATCCAAGGGAGAATGTGTTAGGTGCTGGGCAGATACATCCAGGAGCGGGTAACAACACATTGACGGTCACATACTCACACGCTATATAGGGGCAATTTGAATAAAGGCAAATTAAAGCAGCAAAAAAAAAAAGCAAAAAAAGGGGGGAGGATATGGAAACTCTACCCAGATTCGAACCTGGATCCCTAGCGCCGAGAGACGGTAAGTGATAAGCACATGCCCCCATGTCTGTCTGACGCTGTGGGCAGAACGTGTGTAGCAGTTGTTTGACGCTCAGCATTGCATGATTGCTAACCAGAGGGGAGGGGGGTGGGGAAAGGTGGGAGCTTGCGTGTGTGAGGGAGAATTTTTATATTAATAAATTGAAGAATGAAGAATAAGGGCAGAAGGTCAGGTGCTTAAGGTGCTAGATGTGAATGTCTGGATCAATCCATTACTTAATTACAAACTTTGATCCAACGATGAATCCTGCTCCTGCTCTAAACCCCCTGCATAACTGCTGTAAGCAGGTTCAATAGGGTTCGTCGCAACTGCACTCTGTGAAGTACAAAGGCTTTTCATATGTACTTGAAGTCTTCTGAAGTCGCCCATGAAATTTTACAAACCACTTAAATGTGATATACAGAGGCCGTTTCACAGGCTGTATTTAAGAACGCTCCTGTTGCCCTGACTACCCCCAAAAACCATCAAAAATAAAAATACCATCCTACACATCACTATGTGTAATAATCTCTGTGTGACCTGCTGTGGTAGATGAATTACAGCCATAACATCCTTACAAACTCTTAAGTGTTAATGTTTTCATTAGATTGAAGCATCATGTAAGTCCTCACAAGCCTTCCAGCGTGTTCACTGTTCTCCGCTTCGAATCTCAAGCCATAAAAACAAAGTAATTCACCATGTTGCCACCTTTTTTTTTTAACAGACACCACCTGTCACGCAGGATTGTAACTGTATAGTCCGTAGGCAAAGCATTGCGCACCATTATGCACAGTACACGACCGCTTTCGCTGCACCTCAGAGTGCCGGCAGGCGGCAGGACGTTTTGGTGGCGCATAGTAAAAGATGAGACCTTAGAGGACGAAGCTGACAGACATAAAAATACACATTTTCCGAAGACAGATTTGTATGCACAAATGCTCCAGGAGGTTCCTCTTTAATGCAGACTCTCAGGGGTCGCAGAGTGACCCCGGTGTATGAATGTGTTCAGCCTGTTAACCAGAACCTTTATTACCTCTGCTCTGAAAATCAGAACCATAAGGACAGAGCCATACGGCACTTAGAAACAATACATTTAGCGCCATTAAATCATGTGTGGAAAATGAGGAGCGTAATGAGAACATTAAGACACTGGGTTACGTTCACTGATTAAGAAAATGAAAACATATTTGCTGATTTATAGAAATCCTTTTTTTTTATTTGCATGTTCCCCCTGTGTCTGCGTGGGATAATCTCTGGAAGCTCTGGTTTTCTCCTACAGTGCAAAGAACATGTAACATATCTTATTATCTTCCGCGTTTTTTGTAACTTTTTTTTCCCCCCTTTTTTTTGCTTACCTCTAAATTACATCAGTCAAAAAATGGCTTCAAAAGACGACATATATGAAAAATTAACTTACAAGTACATGCAAACACACACTTAGTCCAACACTCTCATGCACATACTCAACTTATAAAGCACTACGCCACACACAACAGCTGCCTCAGCTGCCAGATGTGTGAAGACATGCAGTGACAGATGTTGCATGAGAAATTATCTTCCTCCTGCTTTCCCAGAAGCTAATCAGTCTTGAGGCTAAAGTCAGCATATCTCAGTATCACTTACATGTCTATTAATCAACATAAAAGCTAAAGAAATCATAATAATAAGGGAGCAGTCTGCACTCAGGTTTATTTCTTTACTGTCGTTCATTTGAAAGATAAAGGTCCAGAGTGCTGAGGGAATAAACTCCAGTAGAACATAAAACTCTGACCTCATAGCCACTGAACACCTCTGAGATGAATAGGAATACCGTGAGCTAGGTCTTCTCCTGCATCAATAGCTTCTGATTTTTTAAAGCCTCACAATGTAATGAAGGGTGGCTGGTTGTTTCTGGGGGTCTGTATAAATAGGATGGTAAATTAACCACATATTTTGGTGTATATCATGTACAACAGCCAAATACGTCCATGTGTTATAATCCTAAACCTGGCCGTGTTCCAGTTTTCAACACGCCTTGGTGACTGTATGTTGGGAAAATCCCTGCCGTTCTCTGATTGGCTTTGATGGGTCTTCAGAAAGCAGCCTTGGCATGAGGTAGCGATCTGTTACATTTCGCTTTTAAACCTGAAAAACAAAAAGAATACATTTGCATTTTATTTGATCTCGCACTTTATCCATCATCCTGCTCGTTCACACGTCCAACATCGATTTCCTGTTTTCCATTCATTTCATTCAGCTTCGCTTTATCTGACAGGAGAAGTCCCAGTCTCCACTGACACAATGTGAAAAGTGTTGACGTGGTTCCCAACACCTGAACTCATAATCACAGAAGATGGAGCATTTTATTTTAATATAAATGGTGTAGAACAGGGTGACATGATGTCATTATGTGGTATGTGGTTAGCACCTCTCAGCGATGGGGATCCAGATTTGAGTCTGGTTGGAGTGTCCATGTTCTCCCTTTGTCTGTCTGTGTGGGTCTTCAGTTTCTTCACACAGTCCAAAAGGTAAATTGTCTCTATAAAATATGTTTCCTACTCGCCCTTAAAGATTTAAACTTATCCACTAAACCATTTGCAAATGAACCTTTCCTTTCTTTCTTCTTATACGCAGCTGTATGAGAGGAACGACAGCAGAAAGGTTTAAATGTAAGACTGAAAGCAGCCTTACATTTTCGCTTAATTTAATTTGGCATCAAATTTGGGATGGATTTTTGATTTCAGCAACATAGAAGCTTTAAATTATTTATATTTCATAAACAAGGTCATTTTTTATTAAATGTGAATGCACTCTTCTGACTGAAGGTTAAAACTGATTGAAATGTACTTTTGCTACTTTGCCATTCAGACAGAAAATAAAACCATACAGAATGTTTGAAAAAGTAAGTAAAGTCTGTGTCCGTCTTATTTAAATAATTCAAATAGACAAAATTTGTTGAACCGAAATATGTTATCGAAATGATCTGCGCTTATAAATCATCATGAAGTTACCTCACACAATTGCCCAATGTCACCCAAGGCTTTGTTTGTGGTTTTGATGAGGTTGATTGTATGTGTGATTACTGCAGTTCAGGACTGCATGTGAACATAAATCCTGCATACAAGTGATAATATCTTATCTTATTATCTTCTGCTTTATCCTTTACTGGGGTCAGGTGGGTGGGGGGGGGATTTTGTGTTCTGGCCAGATACACGGAGGACACACTCACTCAGACTCATATATTGTATAGGGGAAATTAATTAATAATTCATTTATTATCTTCCGCTTTATCGTATATTAGGGTCCCGCGCGCGGGGGTTCCCCATGCCCATCCAGCGGAGAACGTTTTTGGCGCTGGGCAGATAGACCCAGGACAGGGCGCCAATCTATCACTGGGTACACACTCACGCAAACACACTCTATATGGGGCAATTTGGAGAACTCAATTGACTTTATTCATGTTTTTGGACTGTGGAAGGAAACCCACGCAGACACGGGGAGAACATGGAAACTCCACCCAGATGGGGATTCGAACTGGGAATCCCTAGCGCTGAGAGGAGAACATGCTATCCACTAAGCCACCTTGCCGCCTGGGGGAAATTTAGAAAAGGGGCAATTCAGAGCAGCCAATTCACCTTGTTTTTGGACAGTGGGAGGATACAACCCACATGTACACAGGAGAACATGGAAACTCCACCCAGATCAGGATTCACACCAGGATTTTCATTCTGTAGGGTTCAATGAACTATTATCCAGTCCATCCACTTCCATGTTTATTAGTACAAAATGGAGATAAACTCCATGTACCCGGGGAGAACATGTTTAACTCAGAAGCTATAATGTCTGACACCTATGTTTTCAGGCATAAACTTTTCCACCCGCACTACACGTCACAAGCAGCTCCTCTGTCTCTGTATCCAGCTCTACAGTATGTAAGTAGTTCTGATGTCCTGTGTGAGTTTTGAGATTAAATTAGTTTGATTATATATCTCTTAATTTACAGTGCTTAGTGCTTATCGGGGTAAAATTAGCGATTTGAACGTTGATATGAGTAGCTCCCCCTGCTGGTTATGGTGCAGCTGCGTTTTCATGTCTCGTGCATTACATTCACCTGTTCGTATGTACAGTATGTATACAGGAGCTTTATCCCATAATCCAGTTTCGAGATTTGAGACACTGACATATATGGATTATTAGCAGTTCCCTTCACCTATTTAACATTATTAGAACAAATTGTGATCCTTTCTGTAAACAAAATACTCATGTTAATAAATAGTTTTGTTTAGTTTAGTTTTGGTCATTTAGCAGACGCTTTTATCCAATGCGACTTACAAGGTGAGCACAGGGTTAATCACAGCATCCCTGGAGCAATGAGGGTTAAGGGTCTTGCTCAAGGACCCACATTGGTAACTTCAGTAGACCTGGGATTTGAACCGCCAACCTTCAGATTGATAGCCCAATGCCCTAACCACTGAGCTACCCCGAACCTAATAAACGTATGTAATAAATGTTGTGTTTATTACAAATTTTATACATTTCTAGTTATACATTGTGCAGTTTTTTTTCAATTGTTAAGAAAAAGCAACTGAAATTGAATATGATTATTTTTCATCTTTTTATCTTTCACTAAATCCTCTACTTAAGTCACGCTGGGAGGGGGAGGCGGGGCGTTTTTTGGGCGCTGGGCACATACACCCAAGGACAGGGTGCCAATCCTTCGCTGGGCACGCACTTAGTCATAAAGACACAAAAAATATACACAGTGGCAATTTAGAAAAACCAGTTCACCTTGAATCCATGTTTTTTTGTATTGTGGGAGGAAACTGGAAAACCCTGAGGAAACAAGATCACTGTTAGAACTTGAAACTCTTATTCTTGCCTTTTTTTTTTTAGTTATATTTTTCTGCTCATAACATTGAAGCTGACCTCATATCAAAGGACTTCTGTCAGGTTCTCTTATCTGAAGGCTGTCTATATTACAGAACCGATTCATCTGTCATTGGTCAGCAGTACTTCACGTGAGGAAGCGCGCATAAGTTCAGATCCAGGTCATTGTACAGATAAGCCTCTCCGAGCTAACAGCATTAGCAATTAGCAACTGCAGCGGAGGGAGATTATTGTTCCCAGAACTGGCTGTGAACCAGGAAGTTGTGGATTTAATCCTGGATTTAATCCTGCAGTAGCTTTAGCAGCTTTAGGTCACTTACAGACGTTCACTGATCAAACCCTCAGAGCCTCATGGTGATGGCCGCTCTGATGAAACTAGTAATTTCTGACTCTGCCACCTCCCCAGCATTCTGCTGACTGAACAGTTCTGTGAGCTGATGGGTGATGCTGGTGAGATTCACCTTCCACTCTGCACTATGATCACATCATCAAGGTGCACAAAGGATCCACAGTGGTCCTGGTCTGCATTTATGTGCTGGGTGGACATGGCTTTGCATGTTCTTCATGCTTTTAAATGGGGGGTGAACTGGAGTGACTCCATTGGTCAAACTGTACATGGATTCAGGATGAATTTGTTGCTCTAAATTGCTCCTATCTAAATTGCTACTGTGTGAGTGAGTGTGTGTTGGCCTGTCCTGGGTGTATCTGTCAAGTGCCTGAAACGTTCTCCCTTGGATGGGCATAGGGAACTCCCCCGTGACCCTAGTAGAGGATTAAGTGGAAGATAATGGATGGATGGACATGTTAAGGTGTTTCAGTGTCTCGCTCAAACAAGACAGGGGTAACATATAGGGGGAGGAGGAGGATGAGTGGAATTGATGAGTAAGGATAAGAAGCTTATAGATACTTAACCCCCACTTCATGCCCTCCCTGCCTATCCCACACCCCATTCTCCATCCTGCTCCATCTGGCAGCATGCATGGTTAAAGTGGGGGATTTGGAGGCGACGGACAAACGGGAAATAGAAAAGTGATCATATTAACACTCGTGCATTTTATTTACCTGTTACATTTAAATACAAAACAAAAATGGGTCACAAGGAGACAGAAGATCATACATCGGTACGACTAGCACACACACACACACACACACACACACACACACATACACCTGCCTGTGTTTGTTGTCAGGTGGCCCCCACCCTTCTTTGCGACTGATTACCCGAGTGATCGGCTGATCATTTAGGTGTTTAGGGGATAAATTAGCAAACGTTGTAATGAGATGCTTCCAATTTTTAAAAACTGCTGCTAAATGACAGGGGCAATCTACATAAAATTGTAATTAAAATAATTAGACCAGTCATTAAGATACTATCATAATGACTTTGAACAGGTCTGTTAATTAGCTTAACTTGCATAAATTAGAAAAAAAAAAAAACATAATCCAGTTGATTTATTTGCATTCATTTGCTGCTTTGATGCCCGAGGAAGAAGAAACAGAGATTCATTAAAAGGCCTAATGAAGACACCGAAGTCTCATTTGCGTTAATGAAAAAACTCACAGCAATTGATACTCGTGATTACATCAAACACACAATTCAATTATGATTCTCCAACGATCCGCTGGATTCACTTGAGCTTTCTGAGGCTAATTATATTCATATTACCTTTTATTAATTATGAAACTTATATTCGATACAAACATTCTACTGACTTCAAGCGACCGGTGACCAGTTGTACAGGAAGTCTCAGTGTGTGAGGAGGACCACGCTGCACCTCCTCTGTTTACTTAATACACCAAAAAGCCCAAAAGGTTCTAAGTTTGCAGACGCTTTTATTTAAAGTGACTTACAAGTGTTCCAACTTCAGGACTGAATCAGACATGATACATCATCCCTGAAGCAATGAGGGTTGAGGGCCTTGCTCAAGGGCCCACACTGGCAACTCTAGTGGACTCGGCTCTCAAACCCAACCTTAAGCCCAACACTCTAACCGCAGAGCTTACCAAGCCAGATGTTCTCCAGGTGAATTAGGTGTCAGCAGCGGCTCACTTCCAAATGAGAACAAAGTCTACATAAAAAATCCGGATGATTCGCTCACTCACAAACACACACACTATATAGTGGCAATTCAGATAGAAGTAATTTAGAGCAGACATTCATCCACCCTTTATTTTCCACTTAATCCAATTCTAGGGTCACGGGGGGGTTCCCCATGCCCGTCTAGGGGAGAATGTATCAGGCGCTGGGCAGATACACCCAGAATAGGGCGCCAATCCATCATTAGGCACCCACTCACTTACAAAGACACACACTCAATATATAGGGGCAAATTATATTGTAAATGTGATTCAGAGCAGCCAATTCACCTTTAACGAAGGAAACACATGTAGATACGGAAAATATGGAAACTCCATCCAGATCAGGATTCGAACCTGGAGAGATGAACGCACTAACCACTACACAATCGCCCAATATCCAAAATATTACTTATAAATATAGATTTATCTAAAATGTCTTTAAAAAAGAAAATCCTAGCTTGTGTGTGTGTGTGTGTGTGTGTGTGTGTGTGTGTGTGTGTGTACACTCCCTAAATCCCACCCCTTGTTTTTGGAATTAGAAATAGCTCTGCCGTTTTCGGGATGAATGCTACAGTGGGGTGTGTTGGTGCGCCCGCGGTGTTACAGCGGGGGTATTTGTTAGGCCCTTCACCCTATCTGACTCCCGCGACTCCTCCTCTGAGCCAAAAGTCACCCAGGCGCCACATCACATGAGGCATTCAGCGGCCAACTGCCAGCTTAGATCACCGTGGATCTGTGGCTAATGCATGTCAGGCTACAGTTCTGCTCTCATCGCCTCTCATCGCCTTAAATCTCCTCTCCTCCCATCACTTCTTTTGTCCTACTTTCAGATCCCGTTTTTCTGGCATGCCCGCCCTGTCCTCACCATCTCTATTCTGCTCACTTATTTTATTTTTCCCCTCCTTTACTCTCCCGTTTCAAAGCCACGCATGGGGACCCGCTGAAACTTTAGGCTGATGCCCCACTGTGAGACCCCTGTATAAGTAGATCTAATTCCAGCAGCTGGACAGAGCATCTTCTTACAGGGAATCTTAACTATGCTGGAGAGAGGAGGTCACTGTATGATAGGAGATGTGTGTGTGTGTGTGTGTGTGTGTGTGTGTGTGTGTCAGTGTTAATTGTCAATTGTTAATTGTGTGTGTCAGATTTAATTGCACAAGAGCACATTTTCTTAGGTGGCCTATGTTTGTATTTAATATTTAAATCAGCTGCTTGCTAATTAAATCTCATAAATTATAAGTTATACAGAGTCTGATTGGTGCAGGGGCTCCAGAGAATAGAGCCAGGAGGCGGCGTGTCCAAACTTTTGACCGGTGCTTTATATTTCTATAAAGGATATCAAGAATATAAAAGAGGATCATAAGCATGTAAATTATATTGGTGCAGAATAAAAGTGTAAAAGTGGTGCCTCATATCCACAGTGTCTCCATGAGGGCGATCATCCCCAGATGACCCCGCAGCTGAGGGGCACGGACATGCAGCTCGGCCCTGCTGTACATGCTCCTGTGTATGTGTCTATTAATGAAGTCATGGTAACGTGAGAGACGGCAGAATGTCGTGTTTTCATATCTGCGCTGACTCTAAGTTCGTCTACAGTGAACAGCGAGTAATAAATAAGAGGATGTTAGCTCACGGGACGTGAATGGGTTGCGCTGAAGAGGATTTAGAGCCGCAGCACTATCAGTCACTTTGCAAAGCACCTTTTCTATTAATATCATGGCCTGTTTTTGGAGCATCTCCAGCAGTGTGTGTGTGTGTGTGTGTGTGTGTGCGTGTGAGTAAAGGGGGGTGGTGGTGGGTGGGGGGGGTTTGTGTTTAAGCAAAACTGTTGCACCAGTGTATTGGGTGGGTTGATGGGATCTATAAATTAGCCAGCTGAGAGAAATTGGATTGGCCAACAGTGATGTAATGCACTGGATAAATGATTGCACTCCCCCCCACCTCTTCTTTACCCCCCACCCCTGGCAGCAGCATGAGCTCATTGCCCTTCATGTGCAGCTCGGATCTCAGGATTCATTTCAGTTTGTTAAGTGAAAAAGTTGGCGTTGGCTTTGGTTTCCTTCTGCCATATTTACAGTCAGAGTGCCTTTCTATTCTGTGCCTGCTGAGATGAACTGCTTTAAAGCAACAGTGTACATAAAAACATTAACCTTCAATATCGAGACACCCATTGTATGTCTGAATATATATATATATATATATATATATATATATATATATATATATATATATATATATATATATATATGGGCTTGGTGGTTAGCACGTTCGCCTCTCAGGACTAGGGATTCCCGGTTCGAATCCCCATCTGGGTGGAGTTTCCATGTTCTCCCCGTGTCCGCGTGGGTTTCCTCCGGGTTCTCCACTTGTCTCCAACAGTCCAAAAACATGGATCAAGTCAATTGAGTTGCCCCATGTAGAGTGTGTCTGTGTGAGTGAGTGTGCCTAGCGACAGACTGGCGCCCTGTCCTGGGTCTATCCGCCCAGTGCCTGAAACGTTCTTCCCTGGATGGGCATGGGGAACCCCACCGTGACCCTAATAGAGGATAAAGCGGAAGATAATAAATGAATGAATATATATATATATATATATATATATATATATATATATATATACACACACACACAAATATATATGAAATAAATAATATAACAAATACATCTTTCAATTTCCAAATATACATGCTTCTATGCCAAACGTGGACATTTTAATAGCTGAGAATTAAAAAATGTAAGTATTTACTATCTATCTCTATATCCCAAATAACCCTTGACTTCGCTGACGTTTTTAAAGCTCATGTAGAGTAATTCTGCCCTCTAGTGGACATTAATGTGGTAACGTTAATATGCTGTACATACAGTTATGCTGTATCTATTATCTGAACTGTGGGTAATGCTGCCACCTGGTGGCCAATGCTATCAATTACGCGTTCGTTTAATTTTACAGCGTTTGCTGGAATCGTCATTAAAATCCCGGCCCACTTGGTGAGTAATCTTATATGAAATTAATTAAAGGTGGTTTTAAATCTGTGTAAATATGTAGAGAACTTAGCATTCGGGAAAATGCTTAACGAGTCGTTTACAAAACTGAACAAAAGAACAACAAGGAACACAAAAGCATCAGTAACTCAAGAACCATGCAGCTCTGTTTAGATGTTGTTCCTGATGAAATTATATTTATTGTTTATATATAACTCATCTCATCTCATTATTCTCCTGTTAATCCTCTAGTGGTGCGGTGGGCGGGTTAATGGGGGTCCCCTTGTTTTATATACACACACACTCACACACACACACATATTTGATGTTTTTTTATTCTCTTAAATTAAGTTTCTCTTAAGAAATTTTTTTTTTTTACACCATTTGCATGAAACGGTTAGGAAGGGGCTATTGTGTGTGTGTGTGTGTGTGTGTGTGTGTGTGTGTGTGTGTGTGTTTGTATAATTTGCATGATGCAGTGCATTAAGTGTTTTGTGGTGGTGTTTTATGAATACATTTCTCATTTAACTGTGAGACCTCTGAGTGTAAACGCAGTGCAGACAGAACTCTAATAAGAAATGGTTCAGCTGCTCAGTGTCTGTTATGGACAAAGTCACTGGCCTCGTCCGTTAGATTATTTCCCTCCACACGAGGTTGAGTTCTTATAATAAGCTTCTCAGTTAATGAACAGTAATAGTTTAAAGGTAATGGAGCACAAGTCCACATAGATCAGCACGCTAACGAGTGAAAATGAGCGGCTCTTCATTGTGCTTCATGAAAAACTAAACACCCATTTTCCTCATCCGCTCGCCACTAAAGGGTTCGGACAAAATGGACATGAATCCGGATTTACATTTCCGTTTAGTTGAGATCCAGGTGAGAACATTTCAGATGCTGGGCAGACACACCAAGCAGAGAGCCATGTTTTGGGAGGAAACCGGAGAACCCAGAGACACATGGACATGGGGAGAACATGTAAAATCCACTCAGATTGAGGTTCAAACCTGCACTTTCCCAGCACTAAGAGGTGGGTGTGCTAACCACTAAAAACAATTAAAAACAAGCTGATATTCATGCATTTTGGCAAACAGTATGATTCGTGTCATCCAACAGTTTAAAAACATTGATTCAAGGTGAATAGGCTGCTCTAAATTGCCCCCCTCCATTACCATATGCCCTAGTACAGGATTAAGCAGAAGATAATGAATTGAGATATTATTTGTCGTGATCAGAGCCACAGAAAATGCTGGAGTCTATCTCACCTCTCATTGGTCAGGAGAACATTCTATCCAATCATAAGGCAGATTAATTACATCAGCATTTTTGAGAGAAAACTGATACCCCTCCTCTCCCGTGAGCTGGGAGAACATGCTAACAACACACAGAAATGATCATATCTGCTTTCGGCTTTATTGCTTTCCTCAGAAGCTGAATAATGCATCAGCAAAACCCTGGACTTTATTAATCTGAAAAACAAAAAAGGATCAAAGTAAAAAAAAAAAAACAATAAGGGAAAAAAAAGAAAGTAGAGAAGAAAAGTGAGTGAAAGAGACAGAGGCAGAAAATCAAACGGAGAGGAGACTGTCCTGTAAGTCATTTCTGAGCGAATGCATTCAAAGTGTAATAACAGTTTAAGGATACAATCCATCATTGCTGTCCTTCGCTGCCGACTGAGTGTGAGTGAAAGAGAAGACGAGAAAGAGCATGAACGAGAGAGAAAGTATGAGAGAGAGAGAGAGAGAGAACTCTCGCAGGTCATCATTTTCTGTTGATTAAATGACAAATAATGGCTCATTCATCAATAACATTAGATGAAAGCTGAAATGATTTATTGCCGTTTGGGTTCGTAATATGATGGAGCAGCCTGGTCACTCAAGTGGTACAACAGAAATGGATCTGTGTGTGTGTGTGTGTGTGTGTGTGTGTGTGTGTGTTCGTGTGATTGAGACAGCGGAACAGAGGAAACTAGAAAAGGAATGAACACACCTCAGACACAGTGAGGGGGAAGGTGACACACACACACACACACACACACACACACACACACACACACACACGCCGAACCTGGCAGTCAGTTGGCAGTAATGAAGTTTAAGTGGGTGACTGATGGTCTTGTTCAGCTGCTGCTCTGGGTTTCTATGTAACTGGTTGCACAGATCAGACTGTGACATCACACACACACACACACACACACACACACACACACACACACACACACACACACACACACACCGTCACATCAGGGTGAGCGGCGTGAACAACACATTTAATCCACGCAGGGTTTTCAACACTCGATGTTTCTGATCTGCAGGACGGTTACTGAGCCAGAGTTCTGCCTTTAATAAACTCAAGTTTCTGTGAAGGCGGCAGAGTGCCGATGTGGCTCCAACATCCACCACGAATCCCGATTTCCTGTTCTGCCCGTGTCCGCGTGGGTGCTCTCCAGGTTTTCTAGTTCTCACACTGTCCAAAAATATGGATTCAAGGTGAATCTAAATTGCCCCTATGTACTGGGTGAGTGGGAGTTGATTGGCGCCCTTACCTGGGTGTATCTGTCCAATGTCTAATGTCCCCCCAACCCCCCAACATCAAAAAGGTTCATTGTTTAAATGCTGGACAGCGTAGACAGAGTCATTACTGCGGAGAGTTTGCACGATCTCACTAGATTTGCATGGTTTTCCTTTGCTACCTCAATCCAAAACCATGGGGAACCGATGAACTGTGTGTGTGTGTGTGTGTGTGTGTGTGTGTGTGTGTGTGTGTGTGTGTGTGTGTGCTAGGACAGGCTCCAGCATTCCATATTAGGAAAACTAGATGTGCAAATAAATGAATCAATAGTTAAATTCCTTGTTTACTAACTTCTTCGCTCACTCGTTCATTGTCCTAATCACTCTTACATTTGCGTTATGAACTAATTTTCTACTAATACTAATTTTCACACGCATTCACACAAATTCACTCACTCACACACAAAACTGCGTTGATTTACGTGCTACACTCCACATGTGTAGTCATTATACCCTCACGCCGCCGTTAATTCACTCCTTTATTCTCTTATGTGAAAAAAACACATTACCCTGAATGGGTGCCCTGCGTAAGTGCCCTAAATAAGTGCCCTTCTCCACCATGTATTAAGTTTTTGAGTTCAGAAGTGCATCTTCCCCCTGATTAAATAATGTCTCTCGGCGATAACAAAGTGCGTAAATAGAATGCAGCTCATAACTGTCAGAGGAGCCCTTTATTTACAGAGCAACCCGTGGAACATCTTCATTCTCTTCATCCACCCTCATCTTTTCTGCTGTCTCGATGTCACTCAGTCTGCCACTCTCCCACTTTCCTGAGTAATTGAAGTCATTTCCCACCTTGTGGATGATAAATGGGCCGACCGTTCTCTTTCTGCCCTTTCACTCCTCAGCGCCTAATTAAAGAAAACACTCCATGATTGCCTATTTTTCCTCATGCGTGACAACCTATTATTCTTCCTACTACCTGATTAGGGCCTTATTATGCTCAGATTTAGATTGATTTAACGGGGCAGTGCAATAAAACTCCACTTGCCTTGGTTTAAGTGAAGCGCAGGTTCCAGTAGGCCTCCGTAATTGGTAATACAGCTGGGTGAGACGGGCGCGGCGGCGAGGAGGAGGGTGAATTAGATTATAAAATTAGAAGGTCATCGTGTACAACAGGTGCCGTTTGGGGCCCGTGGCTCTTCACAGCAGCGCGTGCTGCATATCTTATCATATAGCTCATACTTGTTAAAGGTGATGTTGATGCGCTGAAGCCTGAGTGATGTGTTCATCAGAGAGGACAGTGTGGGTATAATTCCCAGATGAAAAAAAAAAAAGAAATATGCATTGCAAGCTGGCAAATTGCTTTTTTTTCCTCCTCCTTATTTGTGCAGCCGACTCTGACTGATTAAATTATTAGGTAATGAATAAGGAATTGAAGGAAACAATTTCGAACAGCTTTTCTTCCAACTTGAGCTCCGCTGGTAATTTTTTCTAATAAACGACGCTCTGATGGCCCTATTTGACTTTGCGAGCGTGCGATCACCGACGTGCAATCACGGCTGAGCTTCAGTGAGCGTCATAAATCCAAATGAAGCTCTCTGATAGGGCACGACACACAGCCACTCTGATGCAAGAAGGAATTCGACCTGAGCCATCGTTTTCGTACAGCTTGATGGCTTTCCCGTTCTAATTTTCCATTAGTGAAAGAGGAATGCGTATTAGGAGACGGGGCAGCCTGTTTTGGTCAGTGGCACGTCGTACGGAGGATTTACTGTTAGTTACAGTAAAGGTACAGATTCAGGCGGCACCATCTGGCTGTGGAGGCAAGAAATCCCGAGGCGCTCAGGGGAAAAGAACCTGCCAACAACGCCATCTGAGTAAAATAAAGGGCTGCACTTCCCGACAGGATGCCCAAAATATATTAGAAAAAATAGTTTTTAAAAACCAAAAGCACCATCAGATTTCCTGCATTTAACAGCCTTCCTGATACTAAAACAGAGAAGCTACACTCTGTGTGATCTATTTATCCTACAGCATTTACACACTGAGGAATGTGTCCTCCACATTTAACCCATCCATGCAGTGAAACACACACATACTGAGTGAGTGAAGTGAGCACATGCGGTTAGCAGCCCTGTACGCACCGCCCAGGGAGCAATTGGGGTTAGGTGCCTTGCCATAGTACTTGGTGGGACCGGGAATCAAACTTGGGATCTTCAGGTCACCAGGCTGGTTTCACTCAAATTGGGACACTTCCACATCCATCCATCATCCGCCTCTTATCCGTGTCCAGGTCGGGGGGCAGCAGCCTAAGCAAAGAGGCCCTGACTTTTAGTTCTTCGGGGGGGGGGGAGACACAAGCTGAGTTATTCCCAGGCCAACCGAGAGATATAGTCTCTCTATCTCAAGCTACGTCCGTCATTATGTTCAGTGATACAACTGCAATGTGTGTGTGTGTGTGGGGGGGGGGTGGGGGTTAAACCTAATAAAGTAGTTGGTTAGTGTTCAACTAACCACAGGGATTATTTAATAGTGGGTTGTGAGCCAATCATGTTCCGGGCGGGTCGCAGACAGCTTGGAAAAAATTAAAGACTTATGTTTATCTGATTTTGTACTCGTCTTTTATCTTGAAAAAAATGAGACAGAAAGAGGAAGGTGTCAGATGCGCTCGTCATTCTTGTTGCCATGGTAACTGTTACTGTTCTCTTTTAATTTGTGAGGCTGATCAAAGGCAAGGTGGTGAAACGTTTCTTAGTTTCTTGAATAATGGCTCTTAAATTAACTTTGCATGCATATCTATGTTTAAAAATGTTTTTGAAGGCTAAAAAAATTGTTTACTTTTTGTTATATAAAAGTGGGTTGTGACTTTATGACCATGAGAAATAATGGGTCCTGGGCTGAGACCCCTGTGCTGCAGTCACAGCTCGATTGAGAAACAGGCAGACATTTGCAAATGATGTACACTCCAGTTTTCCCAGAGTGATGAAATACACGCCTGCGCTTCCTAAGCTACCGTTAAGTAGGTGAGGTTTAAGGGTGGAAGTAAAGCGAGTTGATCAGTGAGGACTTGCACTCTTGCTGAAATATCAGAGACTAATCACATGTGGACGAGCACAGAGCCGCTGATAGATGAGGCCATTAGGATCCCAATGAAGCCCTTAACTTCGGAGGAAATATTAAGGTTTCATATGTCGCAGTCAGGAGCGAACTAACACAGACACGCGAGTACGCAAGTGTGATGTACAGCCATAGTTAGGGGGAATTGGATTATTCCCTTGTACCACTATTGACCACTTCGCCCCTAATGTACATTAGTTAAGTCTTAATGTTGTGCATGTCCAATCTGAGGGATTGGTTCAGCGCCGCCATTAGACCTGCAGTTGCTCCACTTGCTCTGGGTTCTAAATGTACACACACACACCCGCACAAACACACACACACACACACACACACACACACACACACACACACACACACACACACACACACATATATATATATATATTTGTGTTTCCAGGTTGTCTAAAAACATGGATTTAGGGTAAATTTGCTTTGATAATTTGCTTCTATCCTAATTGCCCCTATATAGTGTGTGTGGTGTTTGTGTGTGTGTGTAAGTATGTGCCCATGTATTGCCACTCTGTCCTGGGTATATCTGCCCGACGACCAAAATGCCTGGAAGGGCATAGGGAACCCTGTGAACTTAGTAGTAGATTAAGCAAAAGATAATGAGATGAGTGTTTGTGTGTGTGTGTGTTTGTGTGTGTGTGTGTTTGTGTGTGTGTGCATCCTTCAAATCAGATGCCTTGTTGCTGCAATTAGAAATAGCTCGGCCATTGTCAGGATGAATGCTCCGATGGGGTGTGTTCGGGTACCCACAGTTTTACAGGGGGGTATTTGTTAGGCCCTTTACCTTATGTGACTCCTCCACCATGCCACCCGATATAAGTAATAAACTTTATTAAAGTGGTGTGGGATATAGAGTATATTTTTGTAACTAGTGTCTATATTCTCTATGACATGTCTAATATGTTATATCTAAGCCTGGTCCTCTCAAAGTTAACTCTTCCTCACTGAAGATGAGGCATAACTCAGAAGTTTTCCAAATTTCTAGCCCTGACACTTCTGAATAAAGTTATGACATCACATGGACCTCGTGCATGTTGCCGCGCATGAGCCCACGTGCACAGCCTCGTTATGATGAGTGTTCGTCTTGTCAGTGAAGTGAGACGAGCTGATTCTCAGTTTACTTGTTAGCCGAGCAATTTAACGCATTGTGCATAGAGTGCATGGAGTTCGAATGTATAACGTCACGAGAGTGATCAGACACACCCCGCAGACGTAGATCACATGAGTTCAGTGGAGCAGGAAAAATAAGACTCTCTGAACTGATGTTACACACACACACACATACACACACACACACACACATACACACACAAGAGTCTTAAACCCTCACGTTTTCACTCTCGTTCCATCGGTTTATTAATTCTTGTTCAATACGATGTTGCGGTTAGGAGATTAAACACGACGTGGAGAAGGATGGATTAATAAGCGCCGTGTTCGCTGATCACTCACTAAAGACTTCACTGTGGCAATTAATAGACTCTCAGCTACTTGACCCTTTGATCAGAGCAGGGGTAGATACCATGTAACATACTAAAAGAGAGAGAAAGAGCTTGAACTGGAGCAAGTGAGAGAAAGAGAGAGGGAGAGAGAGAGAGAGGGTGGAGAATATGTTATTCGTAACAGCAACAGCAGGTAAGATATAAAAACAGACCATCAGACCACTGAGACTCTGACTCCTGTGTTCTTTCTACTTTCTGTGAATCTGGGGTTTATATACATTATAAACACATTCATAAAGCTTTTTAAACTATTCATAATGCTTATAACACCTCTCATTAACCCCTCTTAATGTGCATAGCTGCTCATAATGACACTCATAAAGTGTTACAGCAATATGCCATGTTGTAGAACACAAAGTGACAAAATGAAGCAATACGGTACGAGTGAGCGTGGCATTATTGTGAATAAATCACGGGACGGGAGTTGTTAGGCCCGACCCTTAGTGGAGTACAGTTACAACTTCTTTACAATAATCCACATCCTCGATTAATTACTAATATAAAACGGTTACAAACACACTATATTAAAAAAGATGAACGCTGATCGCTGATTGACAGATTTTCAGTTTGTCTAACGATCTAATACAATCATCTAGTGGCCAAATTACAGAACGCAGTTTCTAAAAACATTGGGAAAAATATATATCATGCATTAATATGAATTTAAAGCGTGTGTGTTATTGTTAGTAATGTCACGGCTGGACAAACAGCTTGTCCAATCAGATTTAAGGACCGGAACCATCATACAATACATGATAATTCTATAAATTATTCCTGATTATAAACAATTCTTATGCATATTGTAACTGTTCATTGCTCTGTGCATTTACAAAGACCTATGACATCGTAGTTTATAAAGCTTTATGAATGCACTCTATGAACACTGGATTGATGTAACATGTGTTGCTCTTTATTTTGATGTGTGTTTGAAAGTAACAGCCACAGGGATGGGTTTATTTAAGCGCATATATATTCAACCTGACTCTCCGACTGTGTTCTATCTGACATGACTTATACAGCATCTACATTGCTGCTGACATATGCAGAGCTGCACGTGTTGATGTACAACACCCAGGTGACCCATCCCTCCTGAGCCAGCACGCGATTTCGAAACACACATGAGCAATGGCTCCTGTTTGCACATCGATCCTACCTTCAGCAACACACTAACCCGGAGGGATTAATAGCGAATGCACCGTTTCCTCATGAATTAGGGTTAAAGACGCGACTGGGTCGTAGCACCAGGAATGATGATGAGTATCACTCTGTCGATGACTCACTTTTGTCCCCAAGATTAGCCGCATTAACCAGATGAATGATGATAGTTGAGCTGCTCACAGAGGGAATATTAATTCTCAGTTTACTCCACGTGGCAGCACGGTGGCGTAGTGGTAAGCATGTCCGCCTCTCGAATCCCCATCCGAGTGGAGTTTCCATGGTTCTCCAGTTTATTCCTACAGTCCAAAAACATGGATTCTGGGTAAATTGGCTTCTTTAAATTGTCCCTATCTGAAAGGACAACAGAGTACCTGGAGAAAACGCACTCAGGCACAGGAAGGACATGCAGATTCCACACAGAAGACCTTTGGTCGCCCCAAACGGGAGTCGAACCCAGGACCTGAACCGCTCTACCATTGTGCTGCACTATTTTCCATCCACTATTCAGTTGCCCCACAGATGCTATATGGATACCTAAGCTGTAATAATGAGTAAACTGTAGACATGAATGATTCAGATGCGGCTCACTCGTTTCAGGTGGCTCATCTCTGACTACCTCCTGGACCTGTTTCAAATGAATTCAACCCCCAACCCTCCCGACAAAAGCGGAAAAAAAACTGCTGTTAATTAACATGGCTTTTAATTTCTGGCAGAGCCCGAGTTGAAGCAGGTGCTGGTTTCAGAGGACGTGTTGATGCCGTGCCAGAGAGGTGCAGCTGGATCAGCTCTTATCTCTTGCTTAGGCGTTTTTGCAAATGAATCTGAGCGATTAGCCGCAGACCGCTCTCTCATGAATCACATGCTTAACATCCGACCTCGCATCGGCTGCATCTGGACGCCTCAACTTTGCCGGCAAGACAATTATCAACCCCGACTCCATCTGAAGGCCCTCTCAGATCCACACCCCTCGTTTTAATCCACCCTCTGAGGAACGGCAAAGGATGAAATGCCAGATTTAAGGGCTGGCCTGCACAGGGGTGGAATAAATCAAGATGCTGTGTTAATTCGCCGTCTTATCTTCGCGCGACACCGCAAACTCGGCCTGCTGTTGATGACAGAAGGGGGAAAGAGTTTTGGTGTTTTTACAGCCGAATTAGAACGCACTTGATCTTGATGGCCAGCGTTATCTTTTCTCTAACTCCCGGCTTCAGGAATGAATAGAACAGCGAGGCGGTTGAGATTAAAGATGCACAGTGGAAATCCCCCGCTTATCTCTTTTGCCACTTTTTAAAGATCTGCGCTGCGCTCGGATCAGCCTGATGCGGGCACGGGGGCTAAATGTCGGAAGTGAGATTACATGGAAGTTAAAGAAGTGCAAGGGAAGAAATAAGATATCCAGCTCGAAAGTGAAAACCCTTTGATCTGCCATGATGTCCCACTTCAGCTAGTCATTGAATTTAAGGAAATGATTAGGATTAAAATAATTCATTTCTATCCACTCATCGGTTCGACGGGGAAATTAGCCGCCACAATGATTTTATTTTGATTTGGGAACATTTTCTTTACAAGTTCATTTATTTATAGAGCACTATGCACAATCGTCTCAAGTCAGCTTTACAATTTTCTACACTCGGATGGGGCTTAACGATTATTTGCTATTAGCAGAATCTGACGTTGTGGTTGGAATGTCTGCCTCGCAGTGCTGGGGATCCCGATTTGAATTCAGATCTGGGTGAAGTTTTCATATTCTCCTCGTTTCTGCATGGATCAAAGTCACACTTGTTTATGATAAACTGTAAAATTCATAGTTATACTGATCCAAGGAGTTTATAATATGTATTATAATACCTTGTTCCATGTATGATGCACCAAATAACACTCATTAACACATGGTGGTGGTAGCATCATGCTGCAGCATGTTTTTTTATTCATAGCAAAGGCCTTGGTGCACACTTTTATCATCCCTCCAATATCTTTTATTTAATCCTATCCTAGGGTAATATTCGGGTTGCTCATTGCCATCCAGGTGGGAGCCAGGACAGAGCACCAATCTATCACTGGGCACACACTCACTCCCATACACACACGCTATATAGGGTCAATTTAGTGCAGCCAATTTACCTTGAATCTATGCTTTTGGACTGTGGGAGGGAACCGGAGAGTCTTGGAGAAGGCCCATGAGGACACAGGGATAACACGCAAACTCCACCCAGATCGGGATACGAACCTGAGAGTGTACACACTTCACCTGAACAGACATTCAATTAACTAATTACAGATCCAACCAATTGTCCTAAAGCTCTACCTGTCACTACCTCAACATGTTCCAGTACAATAGAAATGGTTCTCATAATATAGAAATGCAGAACTGCAGCAATTTATTTATTTATTCTGGTGCTGGGACCTGTCCCTGTATTAATCAGGTAAAAGGTAAGGAAAACTGCGTGAACACATTCATACATACACATACAAAGCAGCAATGCAGATTCTTTAATTCAATAACCTGTGTCTGGACGCTGAGAAAAATGGCGTTTCACAGATGATGTAATGCAGCGTCACTGCAGCCGGTTACGCTTCTGCAAAACCTTCAGCTTTGTTTCGAAATCCCTCCCCGTTTGCAGTGAAAGCCACTACAGTCTGCAGCTACAGTGCGGCGAATCCCCACTAATGATGGCGAACCTCAGTGGCGCTCGTGTGTCGTTAGGGAAATACATTAAGGTGCCCTGTCTCGCTAAGTGGTGGATAACCCAATAACACAGTCGTTTTCTGCTTAAAATGCTTTTGGAGCTTCAGACGTTGAGCTTATGCCCATAATGCAGTGCCCCTTTGAACACAACACAGTTTTTTTTTCGGTTACAATCACCGTATCACTGCGTTTCCAATCGCTCAGAAATGTGAGGCATCAGCCAAAGTCGACATGGAGTCAATAAATAATGTAATTACTTCATCATCCAACTTTGTTCTGTCCAAATCGATGGATTCAGCAGAACATCCATGAGACAAAAATAAGAAAGTGCTTGAGAGGTTGTGAAGAGAACCCATGTTTACATATCGCTCATGTGTAGTGAGTCATGATGCGGTTGGTGGCTGGATGTCCATGTTCTCAGTTCCACTTCCTGTAAAGTTGGACTTTGTAGTTCTACAATTCCAGACTGTAGTCCATCTGTTTGTGTTCTACAGTACATACTGTGTACTCTGTTCTCTAATGGTCAGGACAGCAATAGTACCTCCACAGAGCAGGGATTTGGTGGGTGCATTATTCCTATCCCAGAAATGAAACTACAGCAGCACTGCTGCACTAAAACCCCCTCACCACATCAGTGTCACTGCAGAACTGACAATAAACAATCCACCACCCAAATGATACCTGTTCTGTGATGCTCCTGACCAATAGAGGACAGAGCATGGTGTCTTAGTGGTTAGCATGTTTGCCTCTCCGCCCTGGTGATCCAGTTGGATGCCTTGTGCTCGAATCCTGGTCTGGGTGTAGTTTTCTCAGGGTTCACGGATTTAAGTTGAATTGCCCCTATCTAAATGCCCCTATATAGTGTGTGCATCTGTAAGTTTGTGAGTGTGTGCCCAGTGGTGGATGCTGGGTGTACAGACGTTCTCTGGATGAGAATAGGGAACCCCCCGGTGATCCTAATAAAGCTTAAGTGACAGATAATGGATGGATGGATGTGTTTTCATATGAGGAACACTTTTGGATCACGTGTAGTCACATTGCCTGGTATTTTTAAGCAGACAGTTCATGCACATGCAAAAAGCAACACATTTTGTTTTTGGTCCATTTTTAAATTCGTATTAATCAAACGGAGCCCACCGAAGTTCCCGCAGATGAGTGTTGGGTCCGAGCACCTCTGCATTTCGATAACACAGCTGTCATCTCCAGTGGGCTGTGCGGGATGCTGAGTGAATGTGAGGCTGACTCCCTTAAAGCAGCTAACAAATGAACACGTTCTCCCTGCACAAAGCACTCGCGACACTGATGAATGGCTCCGCAGATGAGTTTTGAAAATCTGATGGATTTGTGATTTTATAAATGCTTAGACAAACTAATGCATGTAATTATATTTTCTATTCAAAGTCTATTGCTAGGCATCTTATTACAATGTCATTAGTCAAAATGCACCCCCCCCCACTCCGCCCCCCCAAAACGATACAGTTTGCACTTTTTTTTTCCACAGGGCAATTATGGGACGTTGATTTCTTTTGAGTGGAATGGAAGTGAATTGAATTTGTTTGCTTTTGTGTGGACGACGTGATTGGACATCGGCGTGTAAGTGTGTGTAATTGGGGAGAATCTTATTTACAGAGTTCATTTGGATTATGCAGTGACTATACACAGTACAGTGCATCGGCCATGCATACTAATGAAGGAACGAGGTGGGAGCGATGCATGGGTCTGTCTGAAATGTGGACACACACGCTACATGGGGAAAAGAATGCAGACGCCAGAACTTCATTCTCATATTGTTTTGTCTGAATGTAAAGTTATTTGGTGCTTTGATTCTTTATGGAAATCCCAGGAGATCAGCAGTTCCAGCTCGACTGTCACCAACAATCATGGCATGGTCAGAACTGCACTGTGTAGTACTATATCTGACGGGAATCGAACCTGGGACCTTCAACTACCCAAATATTTATGCATGGAATTTCCTCTGGGTTCCCCGGTTTCACAGTCCAAAAACATGGATCTGAGGTGAATTGGCTGCTCTAAATTGCCCCATATAGTGTGTCATGACCCTAATATAGGATTAAGCAGAATATAATTGCTGAATCAGATAGATTGGCGTCCTGTCCTGGGTGTATCTGCATAGTGCTTGACATGTTCTCCCCTGGATGGGCATGGGGAACCCCACCGCGACCTCTACAGTGCGGCGAATCCCCACTAATGATGGCGAACCTCAGTGGGGGAACCCCACCGCGAGTCTCACTCATTTGCTGTATATGGTTTGTGTCAGTCATCCTTTAGTCCTTCAACAGAGAGCCATCCTGGGTGTCTGTATATTTTGGGTTGTTGCACTTTCATTCAGCAGCAACGCTGAGGTTTAATAATTTTAATATTAATTAATTAATATTAATGGGTCCCTTTAGAGAGGAGGTTGTGGACCCAGATGGACTGTGCATGGACTAAAAATGCAGTTGAAGTGGCAATTTAATGGAAAACAGAAGGTGATTTTAATATTCTGGCTGATAGTTGTGTATTTTTGAACATTTTGTTTGGAGTGTTATTTGTGCTGCGCGTGTGTAAGGGGGCGGTGCCAGAGGCTGTATTGACTTTATGTTTAATTTGACAGACTGCTCTATTCTTTTGTGCTGCTTCAAAGAGCACCCGCACTAAATTCCTCACATGAGTGCGATACATCACACCATCACACACTTTCCTCAGCACAGAAATCTATACACTTTCTCGCATCAGGCATACGTCTTTCATCATCCCGCCGCCATCACAACGCTACCTCAGAAACTATCTCTCCCTCAAATATGATTCCTACTCCCTGTTCCCCTGACTTCCGAACCCCACTTTTGAACCCTTTTGACAAATGAGATGCCCGGTGAACAATTATCGCTTTGGAGATGGCAAACGTGTGAAGCGAATTCATCTCTGTCTGCTTGTGCATTTAAACCCATATTAATCACCTGATTAATGGCTCCTCTATTACTCACCGGGGGTCTTTGTGTTCCTCAGCTGCTTAAACACATCGCACTCTTAAATGATAACATTTATAACACTCACTTCACATTAAATAGATTTAGGAAGGCCTGAATTTGAGGGGTCTCTTGTTATTTACATGAGTTCATTATTAAGTCTTTTATGGCTGATCATGTGCTAATAGAACGTGAAAAATGAGCTTTTAAGATGATGCAGTTGTTTAGCTATTAGTTCCTGAAATGTCCAGCCAATAAAACATTAAAAAACAAAGTGTTTATGTAAATGACAACACGATACATCCTTCATTCCTCATCTTTAACAGGGTCACAGATGATGTCAGACAGAGAGACAGAGACAAAGACAGAGAAGCTCCATGAACAGGCCTCCAATCCTTCACAGGACACACAGAAGGTAATGAAATAGTTAATTCTAAATTGCAAAATAATTATTTTATTTAATTTTTTTTAAAGCAAATATACAGTACAGATTTGCATCCGACCATCTGTACAGCTGCATGTGTTAGTCAGGACATGCCCACTTCAGTTAAAAGCTAATCACCCCCCTATTTTGCAGAACGGTTTTTAATAGTAAATGATATTTCTGATGTGGAATTAAAATCCATAATAAGAGTCCATCATTAAAAAAAAAAAAAAAAACAGGATTATGTTTCTTTGTCTCTCATTTTTGCTTAATATTTAGAATTTTTGTTTTTAATAATTATCAATTAATTTTTTTTACATTTTGTATTATGGCCTATTTTTTTGTAGACACTTTAAATGTATTCAAATTATATATATATATATATATATATATATATATATATATATATGTGTATATATATATATATATATACTCACACACAAACATATATGCACATAAGACATACGTTACATATGGATTTTGGACAATTTTATATACTTATAAATATAAATTGAGGTAAATATTTTACAGTTAATTCATTTTATTTAATTTAACTCTTCTTGTTACTATTAATTACTTTTATATGTTTGCAATTCTTAGTTTTACATTATTGTTTACATTACATTAATTGTATTATGTAGTGTAGATTCATTGTAAACAATGGATAATTTGTTAATAAAGAATAACCAAAAATTAACAAAACTTTCCATCAAACATCTCAGTTCTGATGCTTTATTCCTTTTTAGCACATTTATTCAACCTTGATTTTTAATGAGTTGGCTGGTTGACATATTATATTATAGTATAAGATATGTAAAATATTAAATATTAAAGTTTGTAGTTATATAGAGTTACAATGACTTAATAAATTGATAAGTGATTTTAAATATTTCATCAGAAATACTTAAAGAATCAGTATTAATAATCTACCATTTTTTTTTCGTTATTTATTACAAATTGCTCATGTTCATTCATTTACAAGGTTTTAAACTATAAATTAAATAATATAACTAATAATCACTAATAACTAATCTTCTTTAACTCCTGACTAGATAATTTTGCTCTTTCATTCTTTATTGATGCATCATTTTTATTAATGACTTTTTTTTACCTATACATTTTATTGTGTTAATTTTATATGATGCAGCTTCAAGACATTTTTAATTAGACTGCACTTTAAGATCATTACAGATGTTCATGGCAAAGACATGGCTTTCAGAATTTACCTGCAAAATGTAAATGTACAGAATATCTCAACTGTAGTAAATATACATATGAATATATTATAATGATAAACATGATATGTAGTTTAAGTGAAAGGGCCTATATTCATGATATATGGGTGGAATCGAAAATGCTATACACATTTTATTCAAATGGGATTATTTACAGGTTCACTTATATAATATAATATATTGAACTATTGGATATGTATATATTAAGTGCTTATATAGAATATGTAGCAATTCATGTTGATAAATTAAACGTGTTTAGATGTAAGATACTGAGATATTTGAATTAGTATTATACAGATACAGCGCACAGAATCCAACGGAACCCAATTCAGGGAGAGTAAACACGGTGTGCAGCGGTGATGGTTGCTACTACCACTAGAGGGTGATAAACCACTTTAGATAAGGCACTCTGGGTGGAACTTGGCCGCTTCCCCTCACTCTTTAGTTGCACTATTCTCAATGTTCAAAAACAATCTTAATTGGGCCTCTTTGCGGCCCGCATCGCTCCCGCGCTCAGACGCACAATTTAATTCTGACAAATGGGATGTTTCAGTTAAAATGTTAATGGGCGAGCAGGACTCGCAGAAGGAGACATCAAAGTGCATGTATTAATATTTCCAGCCGGCGTGATTTCACTTGTTCTGTTTAGTCTCCCGTGGTGGAGGAGAGCTTTGAGCTCCTGTCTTCTTTTTGCTTTAATAAACGTGATGTTTCTCGTTTTGTGAAGTTAAATCAACTCTGCAGTCTTTCTGGAACCGCAGCGAGGACTTGAAAGTGGACGAGATGCCACTGGAATTCCACTGCAGCATCTTCTAAACCCAGAAGGAAACATGCATGAAACTGCATGATGTGCTCAAGTGCTCCACAGCATGTGACTCAAGTAATGTATTAAACAATCCACCACAATCCACCCCACACCCCCCCTCACTCACCTGGATGTGCGTTTATACACACACTGCACATATAATAATAATCCACCCTATAGACCCTGCATACCTGCACCTGTCTCCTAATCACCATGCTATATAAAAGTATAAAATATGTACAGTACATATATTATGGCTGTAGTTAATAAATTATATGACCATTAGAAATCCATATTTAAATATGTTTCATCAGATAAAAAAATAGATAATATAAAACTTTATTCAGTGCAATATTAACAATGTGTATCATTTTCTTCATAATTTCATATATATAAATATATATATATATATATATATATATATATATATATATATATATATATATATATATATATGCATATTTATATATGTGCATATTCTTTTTTGTAACAATGTGCTGCAGAGGCTCTGCACCAAGGTTTTTACTCTTCAAACCTGATTTGATTTGAGTACTGAATTTCTTTTCTACCTCTTATGATAAGTATTTGAAATATTACAGATTCATTATGAGATGTAATTATATAAATTATAATAAGAAGTAAAAATAAAAACTTTTATAGTTAACGTCTAAATAAAGGTTATTTAGAAGTCAGTATTATTTAGTTTTATTTTATTCAGTAGACAGACTATATATATATTTTTATCAGTGTTGCAGTTGCAGAGGAGGTGGGGAAACACCATGGACATGAGCAGCAGTCCATCATGGGGTAAATTCACATATACACACACAAATTAGTGTTATGGACATAGACCCACATTTATTTTGTAAAGACTTATCCAATAATTCCACCTTAATCATAAAAACATGATTTTAATTTGAAACTAATTGAGTTACGTTCCCTATATGTGAGTTTTTAAACAGGTTCTGATGCCCACAATGTTATACAGTATATACATATACACACACAAATCTTGACGATTGTGAGCGTCACTGCAATGTAGTGGTTAAGACGTTCACCTCTTAGCACTGAGGATTTAGGTTTAAAATCTGATCTGGTTGGAGTTGTCCCTGTGTCTGTGTGGGTTTTCTCAGGGTTCTACAGATTCCTCCACAGTCCAAAAACATGGGTTCAAGGTGAATTGGCTACTCTAAATTGCCCCAATAATCAAATTATAGTGTGTGTGTATGTGTGTGAGTAAATGTGTGGATTAGTGTTCTGTCCTGGGTATACCATCCCATCAACACACCTGCATCTCACACACAAATCCAAATCTGGTGCTTTTCACTGTAAACCCAAATTAACAGAACAAAACCACTTTTCTTTAGTTATCATTTGACAACGTTGGATGCTAGAATACAGAAATCGTTTTCCCTTCTTACCTGACTCCAGAAAAGCCTCTCAGTGACCTGACTGTGTGGAGAACCTAGCAGCTGCCGGAGGCTCTACCATATTAGGCCGTGACGGTGTTGACATAGATCTTAAAGGCCAGGTAGCGACTGTCAGAAGAGATTTAAATATCATTCACTCCAAAGGAGTGTGTGTGTGTGTGGGGGGGGGGCAGTTTAGTGCTTGGCTCATGAAAACTATTCTCAGCTTCACCTGTCAGTGAGCTAACCGAGGTCTGTCCACCGGAATCCCACTCACTCAGCATCATACACGAGTTTGACGTGCTCATTTGTCTGAGGTGAAATTGAGGAGATGTGAGAGAGGGAGCGAGAGAGAGAGGAAGAGAGAGCGAGAGAGAGGAGACATCGGCTACTCAGCATTGTAACTGTAGTAGTTTTACATGAAGCACATCATGAAAATTTAAAACCAACTGTGATTTTATTTATCTATTTAACATGTTTTTAATTAAGAATTTTAACATTATTTTTATTTCATATTATTAATGATATTATTGGCTTAATCCTCTACTAGGGTTGGGGTTCCCCATGCCCATCCAGGGAGAACGTATTAACCGATGGGCAGATACTACACAGACATGGGGAGAACATGAAAACTCCACTCAGATTGGGATTCGAACCTCTTCGAACCAGCACTGAGAGGCAGACGTGCTAACCACTATGTCATCCTAGTACTTGATGGGAGCAAGAATAGAATGGGGAACCTTCAGGTCGCATTGATTGTGGTTAAGGTATCATAGTTGTCTTCCTAGTCGTTTAGCTTATGTTTTGGTCCATATTAAAAATATATATTTACAGGAAACATTTGCACATTTTCATTTATAAAATGTATTATTAATCTTAGTAAATAAAATAATCCCGACACTAAATAATAAAATGTCTTTACCACTTTGCTCTTTAGTTGTTAATAATAATTATAATAATAATAATAATGACCATTTTAAATTATTTGTATTCTCCTGTGACACTGTCATGTATGTGAGTGCATTTGCTGGTTATGATGGAATTTCTTTGTAATCTCTGCAGAAGCATAGATGAAGCTATTCCAAGAACCTAATCCAGTCTGGACCCTCTGATCCTGCCCCCTCAGCTGGGGATCCAGTCAAGCCTCTTTCTATCTTCTCTTGCCCTGCAAAAAATGAGCGGCATGATGGGACTCTTCGGGCTGAAATTCAAATTTGGTAAGTGAACCATGAAAAGAATGAAGAAACAATGAAAATTCTAATATGTTTGAGATTGCTAATCTGGGGTGTGGCACCAGTTCAAATTGAGAAGTTTTAAAAGCTTAAGGTTTGCGTGTGTGTGTGTGTGTGTGTTGCAGAATAGCGTAGGATGCCTTTTTACCCCTGAATATGTCGATGGGTGGTAAATCCGCGTCTCTGTGCAGGGACTCGCTCCCTTCACTCATAATCTCTGTCCAGTTCTGGTGTGATCGCAGAGCTGCTACACATGGCTAATCTGTTTTCCATTTGCTGTTTTAATGCCCCGTCTGGAGAGAGATGCCATTTTTGGACCGAGAATAGAACTGAATCTGTAATCCTCACATGATCGAGACCCAAGACCCCGAGAATCTCAACTGTACAATCCTAAAATAAAGCCGAACTTCCGAGGCCAGCTGCTTTGTGTCCCAACGTGCCTTAACAGCATTACTGATGTAGTGGGACCTGCTTCTATCTGTTACTTTACAGTCTGAGGGTATTGCAAATCAATTTATTAGATTAAAAGGCAGCGACTGAGCGGCGTGTGTCTGTAATATATTATCTGAAGCTTGACTTTGGATGGTCAGGGTTATTTATGACAACATAAGTAAATTTCAACTGGTCGACCAAAATCCAATTGTGCATGGGGTCTTAGTGATCCATTCAGACGACTGATGCCAATAAACAAAAGTAGGAAAGTTTAGATATTTAAATTAGGACATTTAAACATTTTAACAAGGACACTGAGATGAGCCTGTGAAGTTAATGTAGATTCCCATTACTCTGCTGTGAGGATGATGTTCAGTCTTTTTATTACTGGGTTTTATTTTTAATAAGTTAAGACATTTATGCATTTTATATTTTTCTGCTAATTATTAAATGCCTTTAAAAATTCTATTTATAATAGCATTAATATTTTTAATTATTTACCATTTACTTCAGTACATGACACTTTGTGTATTTATTCACATATCAGTAGAAATGTGTTTATTTTCTCTATTCTTTCTGCTTGCTGTTGCTGTTTACCTGAAACTGAGCGCACATCCAAACAAGTGTGTATCCCTCCTCCTCTTCTTGCTTTTCTGTGTAGGTCACACACACACACTTTTCATTGTAATGGGCTGGGAGTTCAATAAGACACGACCCCACAGCAAAACAGCGTCATACACAATGATGCACTGTTCATCCAAATGGCAGATGAATAATTTACTTTTAATCTGAGCTGCTTTCTGTTGCTGTATTTTTACACAGTGAAAACATAAAAAAGTTATATATATATATATATATATATATATATATATATATATATATATATATATACTTTTTCTTAAAGCAAAAAATCATTAAGGTTAAAATCAACAGTTAAACTCACACCTGCACTCACTAGAAATATTATACTCCTGATTTTTCATAATATTTTAGTAAAACATTTTTTAAATGTGTAAATTTTAAAACTCTTTTTTTCCATTTTAAAATTTATTTTATTTTATTATTATTATTATTATTTTTATTGTCTTTTTTAAACCTATCTTGTAAATATGTTCATATACCTTTTTTATTATCTTTTATGCTGCAGCAAAATTCCCCCTGTGGGATAAAATCTTATCTTATTTTAGGGCAGTGGTTAATGATATGTAGGGTTTTAGTAACTATATGAACACAATTAGAGGTTTTTATTCAAAATGTATCTTATTTTTTTGTATACAGTAATTAAGACTAATGTAATTGGATGATGAATTTAATTCCAGTGTAATGCATTTGATGAAAGAAAGATTAACAGGGCGTTTTACACTGATTCACACTCAGTTAAATGATTGAAGTTGACATCACAGTTATTGAATCATTTTACTTGTTTACATTTAAAAAAGGATTTAGTTAAATGTAACTCGCCTAATTTACTAAATTGTAAAGAGAACCCTTAATAGAGTCTTGCAGTAATTGCAAATAAAATAATAATGTTGTGATGTACATTAATGATGTAAAAAATGTTAAACTGTGAGTTTTGTAAATGCAAATGACGGGAACCATATCAAACTGAGAGCTGCAATTAAGCTTGGATTTGTGAATGAGAACCGGGAAGCAGGTGAGGTGATGGATTTCACCTGCAGCTCGTGTTTGGGTTAATTGTCTGCCCGTCTGCAGGCTCTGCAGAGAGCGAGAGAGAGAGAGAGCGAGGCGAGGCAGTGGCACATGGCTGCTGTTTCAGAGCACGTCTCATAATTAACTTTATGTTTAATATATTAATGTGTTGGATTTTGCTCATCCTGACTCTGCTCCTCAGCACACTGTCTGCACTGGCTGACCGCATGTGAGCCAAAGGTGGCCCTCATGGAAAGGTATTCCTTTGACCCACACGTCCCGGAATATATCGGGTCTTTTTGGTTCCCTGTTTGTGAACCACTTGTGGCTTGTGTGGTTCTTTGTGTAAAAGTTAAAATGTTTTTTTGCTTTGATCTCTTTAAAAAAAACATGTTACCATTATACACGTTAATACAATCACAAATGCAGAAGGTGATTAGTCACATTTTAATATAGGCATCTCGCTTGGTGTCCAATGAGAAAAGGTTCTGCTCATCACTATAAAGTATACTGAAAAATGAAATGCAACAAAGGGGGATTTATTTTGGTTATATGGCTTACAAAAGGGGGCGTTATCCTTCCCCCGTATCATTGCTTAAAACAGACACAAACACCCACACACACATTCTATTGTTGGAGGAGCAAATATAGAAATCAAGGGATGCGTTCAAATGTGTACAACCAAGCATGTGGAATAGTGATGTAGTGGTTAGCACATCCGCTTCTGGGGGGGGGGGGGGGGGGGGGGGGGGGGGGGGGGGGGGGGGGGGGGGGGGGGGGGGGGGGGGGGGGGGGGGGGGGGGGGGGGGGGGGGGGGGGGGGGGGGTATATATATATATATATAATGTTTGTGTATATTATAGAGTGTGTGTATCCAGTGATGGATTGGTGCCCATCAGAACAGGGTGTTTGCCCAGCACCCAAAACGTTCTCCCCTGGATGGGTGGTGAATGGATGGATGTTATAAAAGCTGATGTAGTTAAATGTAGGTGTCCTAATACTAATGTTGGATGTAATTAACATTACTAAACATTCCAATATGGAAAAAAAGCAAATTGCACACGCGGGTGAAATAGTGGGAGATAAAGGAGAGACTGAGAAAGGATGAAAGACTCGCTACTCAAACAGCATTATTAGCTTCTCTGCGGCGCATTTGTGTCCATTTGCATGTGGCACGGACGGCAGCTGTTGAGGTGTAATGAGCGGTTGTCACAACACGCGGGAGGAGGGCCTTGCTGGCGCCGTGCTCCAAATCAACCCCTGTCACTCCGCAGGCCCGACACACACTGGCAACCTGCAATTCGCCGCCGCACTTCCTTCCTGTGCCGCCGGCCTAAATGGCCCTCTGAAAGAAGTAAATCTGCAAAGTTGTGTTTAATAACATCGCCAGTGAGAGTGATATCGAAGTAGGGGGCTGACTGAGGGGGGTGGGCAATGGGCACGGGGTTAAGAGGGATTTGGTCATGTGCTGCGTGTCGGATGCTCTAATCTACACACTGGAGCACTCCAGGTTGAGGAAGCGAGGAACAATTGGCGGTGCGCCGGCCGTCATCCGTCTGTCATCTGGTGTCGATGCGGCGGTGCTTATTTAGTCGGTGGGGAACCGGTCATGTGGTGAGGATGATGGCAGGCAATGATAGGTGTGTGTTTAAGGAATGGAGGGTGTGCTGTGAGATGTGCAACATGCACGTGGTGGAGGCTGAGAAGCAGGGATGGGAGTTGAGGGGTGAGGACGGAGGTTTGGTTAAACAAGAAATGGTCTGATTATTAAAGGACCTGGATTCAGAGTCATACACTAAGAGCTCATACTGAAGAGGCCAAAGACTGAAATCTGGCTTTCCTATGTCGTGTTTTTGTGGATTTAAGATCATTCTGTGATTTGGTAACGTCTATTAAATCAACTTTTAAAAATCTCATCTCATTTTCTTCTGCTTAATCCCATACTCAGTTCTAAACTCGCGGTGGGGGTTCCTCTATGCTTATCCAGGGGAGAACATTCCAGGCACTGGGCAGTCACATCCATTGCTGGGCACTCACTTACTCAAAGATACACTATATGGGGCAATTTAGAGCAAATCAATAGAGGATTAGACAGCACAGTAAAGTATATCATATATATATATATATATATATATATATATATATATATATATATATCTTATTCATTCATTATCTTCCGCTTTATCCTATATGAGGGTCGTGGTGGGGGGGGTTCCCCATGCCCATCCAGGGGAGAACGTTTCGGGGGCTGGGCAGATACACCCAAGACAGGGCGCCAATCTATCGCTGGGCACATATATCCCATATTATATATAATTATATATAATATATATGTATATTTATTTATATATAACTTACAGACACAACCACACAAATGTTTCACCCCTCAGACCTTTATCAACGTGCTGGCGTGCAGCCAAGTCACCTTAAATCCACGTTTTTTGGACTGTGACAGGAAGCGATTCATAAGTGTGTTTTAAGCATCACATTCGATAAACCCGGTCCCACCAAGTACTATGGCTGAAGTGCCCTTGGGCAAGGCACCTAACCCCAATTGCCACCCAGGCGCCATGTACAGGGCTGCCCACCACTTCTGGAACATGTGCTCACTTCACTCAGTGTGTGTGTGTTTCAGTGCATGGATGGGTTAAATGTGGAGGACACATTCCTCTGTGTGTAAATACAGTAGGCCAAATCGAGTTAAGGTGCATAGGGGGGTGGGGTTACCACAAGTTATTACAATTAATTATGACAACAATTTGGGAAGGCCCTTTCTTGTTCTATCATGACTTTCTTCACCTGAATCCCATTTAACAGCTGGTATTAAGTAGAACTGAGGTTTAAAGTCAGGGTCTCATGTGCAACATCGGTGTCTGACCCTACAGATGCTTCTCAGAATGACCGGGTTACATTTTCCACATACACACTCCAAAATCATGTAGAAAGCCTTCCCAGTAGAGTGGATGTTGTTGCTGCAGGAAGATGGGGAGACATTAATTCAATACTCGTTAAACCATTTAATGACCTTGTGTGTGTCGTCTGTAGCATGTCTGTCTGTCTCAAATCTTACAGTGAAAGTTGAAAATATGAATATTAATAACGTATTCATTTGCATCCCAAGAACATGCTCCATTTAGCACCTTAGCAGTGTAGTTTCAGGATTTTATTAACGTCATGTAAAAGGTTTGGATGAAACCATGGCAACCGTCCAGCAATGATCTAAACACTGAAACTATCCTTTTGCAAAGTAAAGAAGGAAGAATACGACTCGTGGCCATTTTTGCCATTAAATAGGGAGAAGTGCACTTAATGCCCCGCTGAGGAAAGTTGGGAAACTCCTGAATTATCTGAATTGCAATAGTCATAATAAGGTGAGAAGTCCCAATATTTCTAAGTAAGTACAAACATGAGTGCAAATGCGGAGTAGCTGCAGGAGCCCGTCCCCGCTCGAGATGTATCAGGGCTGATTAATGAATTCATTTTACCCCAGCCGCACCCGAATCAGCGGGCGCACGCTGGCATGCACAAACAAAAACATAAAGCAGAAAAAAAAATAACTCTCCCAACTTTTGTCTCGGATGAAAAAAAAAATGCCCCCACGAGGCAGAGCCAGAAACAACTTGACTCAACCTGAGAGTGCGCGAAGGAAATTAAGGGGAGGAAAAAAGAGGAAGAGGGGGGTGGTTTCAGTAAAATGCATTTCCAATATAATTTGTCACTGATGCATAAATCTCGCTGACAGCCTTGCGTCAGTGTAATGATGTCGCCGCACGCGGAAAGCTGTGTAAACTTGCGCAGTTGCAGAAAAGAGGAAAGAAGAGATAGAGTGAGGAGAAAAAACCTATATGTTGAGCATCACCTTATTTGCATAATTTAGTGAAACCCAATGAGCCAGCGCGGAGTGTACAGGCAGGAGTAATAAGCGTTCGGGAGGGGAGGGGAGCCGAGAGAACTCTAATGGTTCGCCTATGGGGATTTCAGCTCTCCATGGGGGATGAAAATGAGCACTATTTTTCAAACAGCAGGGGTAAAGGTTTTAAAACCAGAAACACATGCCGGGATAAAGATGTTAATGCCATGGGGTGCAACGCAGGATGGGAAAAAAATAAAACCCTCGGCGTCAAGAGAGAAAGAGGGAGGAAAATAAAAAATAAGCACCGTAATTTCAGCATTAAGAGGTAATAATCATGTTTCACATGAGATATTAAAACAGTAACCCGCATCGTCTGGTAAGGCGGCGGCACATAGATAAATAAAGGAAGAACCGCATTATCAGGTAATACAGGCTAATGAAGCGATGCGGTGGCTGAGGAACAGACTCCAGTGGTGTGTGTGTGTGTGTGTGTGTGTGTGTGTGTGTGTGTGTGTGTGTGTGTGTGTGTGTTTGTGTCTGGGCTGTCTGCACTGTATTTCTGTTTATCTGGCAAACTTCTGTGAGGTAGAGCCAAGTCTTAAAAAGTACTAAAAGAGTCAGGACCAAATAAGTGTATGCTTCCAGTCAACCATCACGTATGTGTTTATTACCTCGGTGTGGTCGCTCAGCGTTTACGGTGTAGGACTGACTGGTGGCTGATCTGGGTGGAGTTTGCATGTTCTCTCGTTGTCCATGTGGGTTTCCTCCTCCACAGTTCAAAAACATTGATTCAAGGTGAACTGGCTGCTCTAAATTTCACCTATAAACTGTGAGTGTGAGTGAGGCACTTTGTCCTGGTTGTGTCTGCCCATCACCCAAGTTCTCTGGTGGATAGGCATGGGACACCACCCCATGACCCTAGTAGAGGATTAAGCAGAAGATAATGATATAAGATGAGATGTATCACCAAAATGATGTGAACTCTTAAAGATTTAAACCAACTCAAAACCAACTGTGTCCGTAAATGATGGACACTCGTTACTTGTTCGACAGGAAGTTTGAGGTCACTGCAATCTTTAGATGATCCTGCACATGTGGACACTTGGGTCAAGTGAGGGATTAATGGGATTTAATGTTCCGTGTGGGGAAATCAGCAGGACAATGGCTTGCTAATCTTTGATCCAGACTTTATTTCAAAGCACTATATGAACACAAACCTCAGAGCTCCAGGAGAATTCTGGCTCCCATTGCCTTTATCCGCTGCGTGTAGATCCGTCAGCTTACCACAGCATTAAATCTCCTCTGGGTTGGACCCATGCTAACCGTGTGCATGTGCATCCCTGAGGTCCCCCAGTCCTGCTCCCGCGTCCCCGGCTCGAGATGTGACGAATGACCTCCCATGTCAGGCAGAAGGCCTTGTCTGCTGTTATTAATGCATTCATGTATTTTTTCTTGACAAGTGGGAGCTTTATGAAGTTTCACAGGACCTTTCTTTGAAAGAGGATAAGAGACTCATGTAAATACAGAGAGTGAGAGACATCCGAGGTGCTTGGAGACCACGGTTCTGTCACTGTGTGAAGGCAGCGCCGCGGTCGACATCCTGACCTTAACTGTTTAAAAAAAAAAAAAAAAATATATATATATATATATATATATATATATATATATATATATAAAAATTAATGTGGAAGTGCACTGTGACAGAAAAGTCAGTGGAGATTCTGTCCTTCATGTCTGTTCATGTCCCAGAACCTTAGAATCATATTAAACTGGGGTTTTATATAAATAATAAGCTTTTTATTATGTAAATCAAATATTATCATTTCTTTAATCCTCTACTTGGGTCGCCAGGGTTGGTTCCCCATGCCCATCGAGGGGAAAACATTTTGGGTACTGGGCAGATGGCAAATACACCTACACATCACTGGATATACCCTCACTCACTCAGAAACACACACACATTATAGGGGCAATTATAGTTATTTCTTTTAAATCCATGTCCTTTTTATCAGGATACACATTTAAAAGGCTTGTGGTTAAGCAAGCAACTGCAACCTGAAGGTCCCCGGTTCGATTCCCGATCCCACCAAGTACCATGGCTGAAGTGCACTTGGGTAAGGCATCTAACCCCAATTGCCTCCCGGGCGCCGTGTCCAGGATGTCCACTGCTCTGGGCATGTGTGCTCACTGCCCTCAGTGTGTGTATATGTGTGTGTTTTACTGCACAGATGAGTTAAATGTGGAGGACACACTCCTCTGTGTCTACAGAAGGCAAAATAGATCATTTCATCTCTTTATCATTTTATTTGAGCAGCCTGAGAATCATACTAAAGTCCCCCATGTCTCTCCATCAGCTCTTATTAATGTCTATGCAAAATCCGGAGAAAGATTTCCTTTTTTTCATTTTCATTTCCGTTTTCATTTGCATGTTGGTCAAAACCCATAAAAACTCCCCTGAATGACACTCCGGCGATTTGCAACTTTAAATACGACTTGATATTTGATGCAAACTGGTACGAATTCACAAACACGAAACCATGTTGCTCATCAACGCCGGCCTGCCACTCCACCGCGGTCTCAACGGCGGCGACGTTATTGTTTATTTGCTAGCAGGCGAGGCGGAGAGCTGTCGAGAGGACGCGGCCGGCAATCTGCTTTTGTTGACTGCATCATCTCAGTGGGTAAAGCGCCGGCCGCATCGGCTGATAGTTGTCAGAGACTGAGAGAGAGAAAATGGAAGGCTCCGATATTGTTTTAATTATAACACAGTGCAGTTGATAAAGGCTGAAGTGCATTTGCTTTGCCGTCTTTATGTCAGCCTGAAAGAAATGGCCGTGACGTGACGAGCCTGATGGGCTAAGTGCAGTTCTTTCCTCTCTCTCCTCTGTAATTTGCGGCTTTAAATGCGAGACTGTTTTATCTTTTAACCCCCCACCCCCACCCCCCCTTTCCCAAACAGATTATCGGAGAGGAACGACGACAGAGCGGTGTCGCTCATCTCACAGCAGGTAGCGGTGCACCGCACTAAAAAATACCTCGGCACATTTAGCGCTCTCTTCCTCCATCTGCTCTCGCAGGTGCTGCTTTGCTTCGAAGCCCCGGGGATATGAGGCCTCCAACTTTTGCGCGCTTGTCGGTCCTCTCGCACGAGGCATTAAGTTGTAGCTTGTTGTCATTTCCAACAGATTCCAGACTGCTTTGTTTTCCTCTGCAGAACTTGAGCGTCGCCTCCTGATCTGACCTCCGCTCAAAACGCCCGACTTGCTGGCGGAGCGCTCCGCCGTTTGCCTCATTTAAATATTTATTATCAGACGAACAAATATTGTGATGTGTTTAAACAGTGGCGCGGCGCGCGGCCATGCCGGCGGTGATCTGTAATAAATCAGCGTACCTGTTTCGCTCATCTCTCCCGGAAGATGAATTACACGTTTAATAAAAGATGACGCCGCGAGCGCAATGACAATTACCTGGCGAATTCTCCATTAGGGAAGCAAAGCCGGGCACCTTTCTCCGTCACGCTCGGCTGCGCAGGCATACCGCGCCTTCCGTTTTAATTACCAGCCTTTATTTCCGTGCATTACCGCCTGGCCCTGCTCAAACACAAAGCCTCTCTATCCTGGCCTGTGACATGCTGAATTAGTCGCCCTCTTTCCGGAGTGTGTGGCCTCGTGCAGCCGAGCGAGGGACTCATTTTCGCGGTCCGGGTCAAACAGCAGAGCGAAATGCACGTGTGATCATTCTCCTTATCATTTTTTAGCTGGAGTGCCTGGTCAGAGTGTTTTATTTAATTACAGCTGCCGCACTCATCACTTTCTCTCTCGCACTTCCTCACACTACACCTTCAACCCAATCAGTCTCATCACAGCCGGAGCATGTCTCACACCATCCACGGTCTGCTATTAGCCATTAATATTCACTCCTGCCTTTTACAACATTCATCCGCTCAGATTATAATCTCATCACGCACAGAGCAGGGTCCGTTCATTATGACTCCTGTTTTTCACAAATATAAATGGATTCCATCTTTTTTCTGACCAAACAGAATCTCCATAAAAACAACAAGACCCTCTCACATGGTAAAGAGATGGTAGTTTTAAGGTGGCTGATTTAAATTATACAACATGCATTGTGATGACGTTTCCTGCTAATGGTGTTAAGGTTCATTTATGTTATTTCTCGCTTCTTGATGTTTTTTTTTTCTTTAATGTCACCTCAGTGTAAGTGTCCTCCCCCACCCATCTCTCCACCAATCACTGGTGTTGCAGTTTGAACCATTTCTTGGTGATTGTACAGAGTATATTATTTAGCGTCCTAAAGTGTAAATATGTTAAATGTCATGGTGCTCGAAACAGAAGAGTTGTGTTGAAGATACAACATATGAACAAAGGTGTTAGGACACACCTCTTGGGTTGACCAAGTTTGAAGGATCTCTTCTCATAATTTTTCACTTTACTAGAGTCCCGGGGGGGGGGGGGGTCGCCATGTCAATCCTGGGGAGAATGTTTTGGGCGTTGGGCAGATACACCCAGGACAGGGTGCCAATCTATCACTGGACACACACACACTCACACTCTAAAGGAATAATTTAAATTCATCTTGAATCCATGTGTTTGGACCATGGGAGAAAACCAGAGAACCCGGAACAAACCCACGTGAACACGGAGAGAACATGGAAACTCCACCCATATCATGCTTTGAACCTGTGCCATATTAGGTAGCACTGTTGATTTTTGGAACATGTAGACCATATAAGGTTTCTTTGTGGGTCGAGAGGACCACGCCCATCGGTGTAGATATGTTTGTACGGTGTAGAACATTGCAGGCATTGGTGGGACGTAAGCTGTATATAGAACCCTGAGTGTGTAAAAAGGGGGGGGCTGTTGCCTCAGAATTTCAAAGGTCCAGGAAGACCAGTGTTAAGTCTAAAATGCTGTACCATGTGTACACACCTCAGTGTGAGAACCGTGAGAACCGCAGTGGTAAAACGATTATGAAAGGTGATTATGAATTAAAGATCAATACTGTATGAAGTGAGCTCTGCTGACTTTTTCATATGAACTTTACTGTCTGGATGATAAAACTTCAGAGCGTGCAGGCAGCGCAGTGCTGAAGCGCTCATGAACGCAAAATGAGCCATAAAGGCCAAACGTCCAGGCTTTGAAATATTGGACTCGCGCTCACCATGGCAGACGAGCTGAAAGGGATTCTGGGTTTAATGCTGGGTTTAATGTGAGAGTTGTGATACGAGCTGATGAACGCACAAGGTTGCATTAAAACTGTAGGATGTTTAGATCATTCTGAAAGTATATTCTATGCAGCTTTGTTTCTCAAGCCAGCCAATGGACACGCTCAGGAGAAGTTCAGAGCTCCTTCATACTTCATACTTCCACCTCCATGAAAGCTCACTGTAAGGGTTTGGACAATGTCTTTGTGAGGTCAGGGACTGATGTTGGAGAAGAAATTAGAGTTTTGTGTCTGGTAACTGAACTTCTTCCAGACCAAAATTATCGAATCCTGGCTTAACTAACTTGGTGCAGGTCAGAATATAAGATTCACCAGTCAAAAGTTTGGCCACGCCCCCTTTCTGCTCCACTTATTGTCCATTGTTCCATTTCCTGTAAAGAATTCTACAATTCCAGACTGTAGTCCATCTGTTTGTGTTCTACAGTACATACTGTGTACATCCCCTTACTTTGTTCTAATGGTCAGAACCCCAATAGTACCACCACAGAGCAGGGGTTATTTGGTTGGTGCATTAGTCCTATCCCAGCAGTGTCACTGAGGTGGAGAAATGAAACTACAGCGGCACTGCTGCACTAAAACCCCCTCACCACATCAGTGTCACTGCAGAACTGACAATAAACAATCCACCACCCAAATGATACCTGTTCTTTGATGGTCCTGAACAATAGAGAACAGGGAACCAACAGAAGACTAACAACATCCAAGAACACAGATGGACTACAGTCCATCTATATGGTAAGTGGAGAAAATAGATGGTGGAGCAAGAAGGTGGCGTGGCCTTGGACTGGTACTGTGCAGTTCATCATTGAATCTAGTACTGGAGTTAGATATTTGTCAGCTGCGAAACTTTAGGCATTTTGATCAGCCATTAAAACTGAGCCTGAAAGCCTGAAAGTGAAGCATCAGCTGCTGTTCATTTACCGCACTCTGTTCCGACATCATTCCCCTCCCGCAACTTCTTTTCATCAACAACAAAAGATCATTTTCGTATTCGTGGTGTAGGGGTGCATCAGGAGCAACATGCCTGAAGCCATGCACGATACAAATACGTGGTAATTACTGGATCTTTGATTAGACTCCTCTGCTCAAGTTGTACCCAAGTCTAAGTGAGAGGAAGTGACACTGACATCCACCTGTAATCCCAAAAACACTGTTCCATTAATCCAAATAACCCCAATAATTTAATCCCAATAACACTGCCATCTGATTCATATGGATGCAGTGGGATCTGGCTCTTCTAATTTACTGTACTATTTGTACAATGTTGCATGGAACTAAATAAATAATAAAAATACACTATATAGTGCAAAAGTATTGGGACGCCTATAAATTAGACCTACAGGGTCTCTGTAGGAATTGAAATTTTTGGACATGCATATATAAATGGTGGGCGGCACGGTGTAGTGGTAGTGGTTAACATGTTCACCTCTCAGCGCAGGGGACTTCGGTTCAAATCCTGATCTGGTGTGTCTCTTTTTCTACAAGAAAGTTTAAAGTTACATAATTGTTTTATTGCAATAAAGCAAAAAACATATATTGCAGTTGACGACTAGGGGCTGTAACCCATTGAGTCCGCAATATGGGAATTAATTTCTCAGAAGAAACTTAAATCTTTTCCTGTATCTGCCTGCGGTTCTGTGATCTCATCCATAACTAACTTTCTCGCCCACGACAACTCCAGCGCGGACTTCGATCTGGTCCTTATCTGGAAGTTTGTGTAGCTGAGTTAGCTGAGGAAGAGCAGATGCCATCAAGCCGATACAGATCAGTGCATTTGAGTTCAGCAAGTCACACAGAGATGCACTGCTTTCCTTTAAGCGCAAAAATTCCATTTGCCTCTTTAGAAATGTAATAAGACCCGCTCGGAGATGGACAACATATTCATTTATTATTATTGACCTCTAAGTGAGCGGAGTCAGGCACTCACGCTGGAGAGCTTTTGCAGGACATTGCTGGAGGAAATCAACAAACTGGACCGTTTTTCTTTTTTTACTCTGAAAGATGCATTTTAAAAGTTTTGCTTTTGGATTCATTGGATTACGTGTATATTAATGGACAGGAATCAGAGATGAAATGCATTTAGACAGAAACATGTGACGAGGGATGTGGTTTCTGGTGTTGAGATCTTGCACCGATTTACGGGAAAACCTTCGGGGAAAAAAGATACAGATTCTGTCTCTTATGATGTTACAATGTTGCTACCTCATCTCATTATTTTCCGCTTAGTCCTATATTAGGGGCCGGGGGGTTCCCTATGCCCATCCAGAGGAGAACATGTCTGATGCTTGGCAGATACACCCAGGGCACCAATCCATCACACTCACTCAGACACACACTATATAGGGGCAATTATGAGCAGCCAACTAACCCTGAATCCATGGTTTTGGACTGTGATAAAAAAAAACTGGAGAACCAGGAGAAAACCCACTCAGATATGGGGAGAACATGGAAATTCCACCCAGATCGGGATTCGCTAAGAAGTGGATGTGTTAACCACTATCCCACCTCCCCCCTTGCCCCCTCCCCCGTGTTGAAACCATTAAATATTTTTTAATGGCCTGTTATTGTTAATGTGGAATTATTTTAATCGCTATGCAGCAAAAACATCAAACAAACTGTTAAGATAAAGGACTTTATACCAGGGTGGCTCAGTGGTGTATTCAGGTGGTGGAACATCTAGACTCTGACATGGGATGGAGAATGTGACATAAGAGATAAGAAAAAAAAAAATTATAAATATTATATTATTGGGGGGGGGGGGGGGGGGGGGGGGGGGGGGGGGGGGGGGGGGGGGGGGGGGGGGGGGGGGGGGGGGGGGGGGGGGGGGGGGGGGGGGGGGGGGGGGGGGGTTCCTCCGGGTTCTCCGGTTTCCTCCCACAGTCCAAAAACATGGAACAAGTTAATTGAATTCTCAAAAATTGCCTCCTTTAGAGTGTGTTTGTGTGAGTGAGTGTGTGCCCAGCGATGGATTGGCGCCCTGTCCTGGGTGTATCTGCCCAGCGCCCGAGACGTTCTCCCCTGGATGGGCATGGGGAACCCCACCGCGACCCTAGTAGAGGATAAGCGGGAGATAATGAATGAATGAATATTATTTATATCATTATATAAATTATATTATATAATTATTAAATTGGGCGGCACGGTGGCTTAGTGTTCAGCACATTCGCCTGTCAGCGCTAGGGATTCCCGGTTCGAATCCCCATCTGGGTGGAGTTTACATGTTCTCCCCGTGTCTGCGTGGGTTTCCTCCGGGTTCTCCGGTTTCCTCCCACAGTCCAAAAACATGGATCAAGTTAATTGAATTCTCAAAATTGCCCCATATAGAGTGTGTCTGTGTGAGTGAGTGTGTGCCCAGCGATGAATTGGCGCTCTGTCCTGTGTCTATCTGCCCAGCGCCCGAGACGTTCTCCCCTGGATGGGCATGGGGAACCCCACCGCGACCCTAATAGAGGATAAGCGGGAGATAATGAATGAATAAATGAATTATTAAATTATATTAATTAATTATATTAATATTATATTATTTATAATATTAGATTATTTATATTTATATTTGCCTTTTGCACAATTGATCCAGTATTGTCACGGCCCTGTGTAGGCCCTCTGCTGGTCATTTGGTGGAATAGGTATAAATAGAAAGTAGGTGGTGCAGATATTATGGGATGCGTCTAATGTTGTTTTATGTTCTTTGTTGGGAATGTTATTTGTTTTGTCTGCATGTCTGACTTTGTTTCACACCCCACTCGCACAGAGCCCTGACCGCAGTCTCATCAACTACACTTTGTATTATAATGAGAATAGAGCCCATGAGCCAGGTCTCATCCAACGTAAGTGTCCAAACTAATGCACCGATGGGCTGAACTCCCCCCACTTCCTCTCACTGTCCAAACCCATGGATTCAAGGTGAATTGGCTGCTTAAAATTCCCCCTATTTGAATTGCCCCTATGTAATGTGTGTGTCTGTGTGATCGAGTGTGTGCCTAGCGATGGGTCCTGGATGTATCTTCCCAGTGCCCGAAACGTTCTCCCCTGGATGGGCATGGGGAACCCCCAGCGAGCCTAGTAGAGGATAAAGCAGAAGATAATGGATGGATGGATAAATGATCATACTGTTTGAACTTTCCACATTTCTTTCCTCCGGCATGAAAACGTCAAATTGCAGATGTCTTAAAAACCCTAATGACATAAAGAACCCGGAAATCAAAGAACATGTGACTCTGCTTTGTGTTATTGGGTGGCGTGAGAAGAAATGACATTACTCCGTTGCTCGGAGGTTAAAAACAAACAAACAAACAAAAAAGCCAGACCCACCCCACACCCACCCATCCACTTGTTCTTGTTCCATCGTCTATGTGAGGTCCTAATAAACCACATTATTCAGGCAAAATGTGATTGTTCCAGCTGCCGTATTCATTTTAATGCATTTCCTGTCGGGGTACGAGCAGCACGTCGGCCCGTAAGGGGATAAATGCAGAGCCGTACACACACACTCTCATCTGATGACTGTCGTTTTGAGTTGCAGAAGCTGTACAGAGCCACTTACCTTCTCCATGCTTTGGGAGAAAGCGTCGGCGGTGTGAAGCCAGTAATTAGCAGTGTTTTTACACTCGCCCTGCGCATGTCTGAGTTTATTTTGACAGAGTAAATTGTCTTAAATTGTTGCAATAATCCCTCTGAGTAAAAAGCATCAGGGAGAGTGTCCTTTATTGAAGTGAGTGTCTCCTGCGCACTAATTGCTTGAATGCATTTCTCCATTTCAATTTGTGCAACCCCTGAACGTGATGTCTGTAATTTTTTCCCGTCTGTCTGCCTCCCGCCTCTCCATGACCAAACCACGTATTACACAGGAGTTCTACAGAGTAGTTCCTTCTGTCGGGAGCGCTGCGCTGGTGTAGTGGTTAGCACGTCCGCCCCTCAGCGCTGGGGATCTAGGTTCGAAACTCAATCTGGGTGGAGTTTCCAGGTACTCCCCATGTCTGCATGGGTTTTCCCAGGTTCTTTGGTTTCCTCCCACAGTACAAAAAACATGGGTTCAAGGTAAAATAGATGCACTAAATTGCCTAAAGCTAAATTTTCCCTTTATAGTGTGTGAGTGAGTGTGTGCCCAGTGATGGTTATGTCGTGGGGCAGTGGTGTAGTTGTTGGTGCCATGACATAGTGATTAGCACGTCCGCCTCTCAGCGCTGGGGATCCAGGGCCGAATCCCGATCTGGGTGGAGTTTCTCACTATGTTCTCACTGTGTCTGCACAGGTTTTCTCCAGTTTCCTCCCAAAGTCCAAAAAACATGAATTCAAGGTGAATTGGTTGCATTAATTTCCACTATATAATTGGTCTGTGTAGGTGAGTGTGTGTGTGTGTGTGCGTGTGTGTGTGCCTAGTGATAAGTGCCTTGCGCTGAACCCAAAAGGTTCTCCTGTGGATGTGCATGTCTGAAAAGCATCAACCACTATTTTCGATTTCAACAGTGTAAGGTTTGTGAGAACTAACTCTAACTCTACCTGCTGCATGGCTGTGAAAGTCTATAAATCTGAAGCTAATCGCTGTCAGGAACATTTTTATTCAGAATAAAGGGATTAGATACTAAATCTCATGTACGTGCTTTAAATCCGAATCCACTCGGTTTCTCATTTCCCGCCACGGATCTGAGGGAACGGTAGGAAGTGTGCTGATGGAGCAGCAAATGTGTACAGCAGCCATCCAGCGCTTCATTAGTTTGAAGCATCAAACCACAGACACCGGCTTCTGGGTCTCTGTTTGTTTGTTGTGCAGTGATATTAAAGTGACAGCAGATGGTGCTCTGTAATTCCAGCCTCCAGTGACAAACAACTTTTAAACCTTTTGAAACGCACCTCAATCGGATTCTGAATGTAGCACAGGCGGAGCAGCTCGGACCCTCAGCCCAGCCAAGACTCTAAAATAATACAAAATCCAAAGAAATAAATCTGTATACTGTATGTGAATCGTCTGATCCACGTGCAGTAGATTATCCAATCGTCATGATAACAATGTAGACTGACATCAGACCAGAGATCTGCTTTTATCTCAGCTCATTAGCGTCTGCATAATCTGTTATTGTGGTCTGGGGTGGGGAATATACTCCCAGGACAGGGTGCCTATCCATCGCTGGGCACAAACCTACTCACAGAGACATACACACACTATATGAGGCAATTTGGAGCTGCCAATTCACCTTGAATGCATGTTTTTTTTTCGACTGTGGAAGGAAACCTAAGAACTCAGAGTAATGAGATGGACTACCGTCTGTAAGTGTAAAACTACAAAGTCCATCCACATGTTACATTACATACATTATCTTTAGCTTTATCCTATATTAGGGTCACGGGGGGGGGGGTGGTTTCCCATGCCCATCCAGGGGAGAACGTTTCGGGTGCTGGGCAGATACACCCAGGACAGAGCGCCAATCCATTGCTGGGCACACACTTACGCACGCAGACACACTCTATATGGGGCAGTTTGGAGAACTCAATTGACTTGATCCATGTTTTTGGACTGTGGGAGGAAACCGGAGAACCCAGAGGAAACCCACGCGGACACGGGGAGAACATGGAAACTCCTTCCAGATGGGGATTCGAACCGGTAATTCCTAGCACTGAGAGGCGAACGTGCTAACCACTAAGCCACCGTGCCGCCCGCATCGACATGTTAAGTGAAGCAAATAGAAGGGAGCGTGTCCTAACTTTTGACTTGTACTGGATGCTTTATGATATTTGTCTGTATAGTGTGTTATTTGCTTGTTGCATAATATTCAGAAGTGAATGTGAGAGAGCTGGTGATCCAATTGCACCAAGATTGAATTAGATCAGACCTAAGGGTGAGCAGATGATTGCACATAAACACATTCATTCATTCATCCATTATCTCCCGCTTTATCCTCTATTAGGGTCGCGGTGGGGTTCCCCATGCCCATCCAGGGGAGAACGTCACGGGTGCTGGGCAGATAGACCCAGGACAGGGCGCCAATCCATTGCTGGGCACACACACACTCACTCACACAGACACACTCTAAATGGGGCAATTTTGAGGATTCAATTAACTTGATCCATGTTTTTGGACTGTGGGAGGAAACCGGAGAACCCGGAGGAAACCCATGCAGACACGGGGAGAACATGGAAACTCTACCCAGATGGGGATTCGAACCGGGAATCCCTAGCGCTGAGAGGCGAACGTGCTAACCACTAAGCCACCGTGCCACCCACATAAACACAGAATAAGAAATTAATCAAGGTCCAAAACTCCAAACGTGATTTTAATTCTTATTTAGAAGCAAATCACTGACCATCGAAGGTCATGGCATTTTTGTGCAGCGGCGTCTGATCTGAATTTTCAGCCATGTTGTCTGATGCAGACTCTCAGCCTCAGACTCACGAACGCGACAGAATGACCGATCAACGTCAGACAGTTTGGGTTTGGATCATGAAGAATATGCTCTGCTGTATTTTTTGCATTTTAATTGAAAGTACTTTGTTCCAATTAGATCAAACAAAATTGACCTACACAGTCGCGGGCGTAGCGCTTCCACTCCACCTTCCTGACCTCATATATTCATAGTTATTTAATAATCGGCCTTAAACAGCATTCGGGGGCGGGGAAGGCCGAGAAGCGGCCCAGTCAGGCGTTTCCGTGAGAGCTTGATAAATATGGCGGAATCTCAATGAGCTGGTGGAGGGGAATGCAGATATTAAAAATTTGGTCAAGAATCTAATTAGCCGGCGGTAATTAAACAGTCTGGCTGCGGGTCATTAATCTCTCGCGCGGACCTTTGATGTTTTGCATACTGTCCTGCGGTCATTAATAAATTTCACAACGCTTTTTCTTTTTTTCTTTTCCGTCCGGCCGTTTTATCAAAGCTCGGCTTTTTGTGCGTGAGCACAGAGCAAGTGTCAGTGCGTCGGACGAGCTGTCCATACTCTCTTGACTTTCGCGGCCTATTACAAGCGAGCCCACCCCGGCCCGCACTCGCGCGATTACATACCGGCAGATTAAAGCTCCTACAAGAGCGGCTTGTTCAGGGTGTAAAACATCTGGGGGAAAGGCAAGAGGGGAAACATGAGGTTTGCAGACTTAATGTGTTCGGTAATTACACTTTCAACAACATGTCCATCTGTAATCAGGCCTGACATGATTTTAAGGGAGATACGGAGGTGAGAGACCCATTTGGAGTGTTATGTTTTATATATATTATGGACAACAAACCCAAATCACCCTTCATATTACAAATAAGTAATATTCTATGTGTATTTCATGAATAAATCTTACATCTCATCTCATTATTTTAATCCTATTTTAGGGTTGCACATGGGGGTGCAGGGTCAGACCGCTGCCTATACTGTATTTCATGAGTCTCAAGTTTGAAGGGACTAGGTACTAGGACAGAGAAGTAGGGCATTAAGATGTTACATGACATCTCTCTGTTTGAAATGTATTGACTACATGTGCTAATTGCAGGACTCCAGCCATAAGACCTTTAACCCCCCTCCCAAACTCTAGAACCTTTATATATCTTAATGGGGGGGGGTCCCCATACACACCCCATGCCCATTTAGAGGAGAATGTTTCGATAAAAACAGGACAGAGCCAGTCCTTCCAGGCAGGTGTCTCCGTGTACCTGCTCTGCTCTGCTGTTACTGCCATCCAATCACAGGCTGCTCCAAATCATGCTCTTGCGTCACAATGTTCTTAGTCCCACATCTTTGTTCTCAAACGTCCAGAACCATAAAAACAGATTGCACACAAATGGGGCTGAAAAATTCCAAAGAATACCAAAAAAACCCAACATGTATCAAAACCAATACATAAATGGTTCAATAACGAAATCTAATTGTTGACATGGCCATCCAAGGCTCCTGACCTAAACCCCAGCGAGAGCCTGTGTATGTACACTCTGGGCTGAGTCCCTGGGGGATGTGAGGTTCTGTATTCCGTTCTGTATTTTGAAATGCCACCAAGATTCCTCGTTATTCTCTAATTTCATCAAGCATGATGGGAGATGACGGGGTTCCGTTATATCAGCAGAGACGCTCTGCACAAAATATTAAATAAAACGTTTTTTCAATAATAAGATTCATTGTTTCCATTTGTTGGCTTAGTGTTTGAATCAGTGACTCGCAGTGATCAATAGGGATTCATTTACTTTAGTGATTCGTTTAGAAATGAAACCGGACTCGGAGAGCTCGGTACCTGCGTTACTGTGATGAGGCTCCACTGTCGGCATGTTGTCATTCTGCTCTGAGAGAATGGGATGCACCGCTGAGTTGGTTACTGTTTTATTGATTGAATAAGTCCTTTTTTGTTGTCTGTCAGTGTAACCGACTCTGTGTTGTTGGACTCTCCACTCTTGCAAGAACATCAGCTTCTCACTGTAGAGTTGTCGTAGCGATGTAGCCTACATCTCATCCACTAGGATCACGGGGGGGGGGGGTCCTCATGACACATCCAGGGGGGTCCTCTGATACACCCAGCACAGTGTGCCAATCCATCACTTGGCACAAACTCTCTCACACAGGTACACACACTATAATTTACAATTTAGATAGGAGGCTGGATTGAATCAGGATTCAAACCTGGGTTCTTAGTGCTGAGAGGCGAACGTGCTAACCACTAAGCCACCAGTACCAGTACAAAGTTAGGACACACCCATTTTTTGCTCCATTGTCTGTTACCTGAGCTTACCTTAAAGGTGGACTTTGTAGTTTTCACAATTATAGACAATTACAGACTGTAGTTTGTTTTTGTTAGTCTCTTTATTGGTCAGGAGCATCACAGAACAGGTATCATTTGGGTGGTGGATTGTTTATTGTCAGTTCTGCAGTGACACTGATGTGGTGAGGGGGTGTTAGTGCAGCAGTGCTGCTGTAGTTTCATTTCTCTTCCAGTAAGTGGAACTGAGAACATGAAATGTGGTGGTACTGTTGGCGTCCAGTAGTATGTAAGTATTGAAAGTTTGGAAGTCATCCTCTGTTGTAATGTAATTGTGGTAATGCAGTCAGGATGGTGGGGTGGAACTCACCTCCTCTGCCAGGTTTTAAAACGACGTTTAAGCAAAATGTTGCTGCAGAACGAGAGTCCAACTTCTGACATGTCTTCATACGAAAGATTCAGCACCACAGATGGCTGCTCACATTTCTGGCAACGCAGCCGATCATCCAAGATTTTAAACAATGGAGTCCTCTGGACTGTCTGTGTGTGTGTTTGTGTGTGTGTGTGTGTGTGTGTGTATTGAGCTCTTCTTCTTCTTTATGTCCTGAGATATTGACATTTGCTTTTAACAAACAGAGTGAATACATGAGCTGAAACAACAAGCACATGCTCACCACCCCTCCCCACACACACACACATTATATACCGCCTGCCACCACTTCATATGTTATCTATCTATCTATCTATCTATCTATCTATCTATCTATCTATCTATCTATCTATCTATCTATCTATCTATCTATCTATCTATCTATCTATCTATACTGTGTATGTATATATATATATATATATATAATATTATTATTTTATTTATTTTTTTTATAAAATTTTTTTTTAAATTATCTTATATATATCGCTTTATTTTTGAGATTTTTAGAGAGCCGTCAACCGCACACCTCGCAGCTTGATTTAGGTTGTGTCACCAATATGGAAATGGTGTTTGTGGGTGTGTGTTTCTGAACTATTTTAATGACACTGTTATTGGGGTCATGTTTTAATTAAAGGAAGTCGGCATTCATTCAGTAATGGTGTGAAGCTTTACTAAGTTCTTTTTCCTTGAAAATGAACTTTACGTAACTATTTGAGTGTTTGTCCACCAGGCGTCTCCACCCAAACCTGGATAAGGTATCGGGTCTGATTAATGAACATGACTGAGGTCTGAATTCTGTTTAAAACGAGTGAGAATTCATATTCTGCGTGTGTAAAAGTGGAAACGGTTTCTGTTTGAGGTTAATCTCCTACAGATGTGAATGCTGCAATGACATGTGGAGCCATATAAACACCTCTGAGTGTGGTCCTGCTGATTATAAACAGATCCGAATCACACAGGAACTGCAGTCATGCTTCATCTCCATTAGGGTCCTATATTAAGTCTTAAAGGTGCAATAAACATTTCTTCACGCTCGCTATATTTCACTCGTACAGCGTTGTAGCAAAGAACTGGGAAACCTGAGGGAAGATGAAGTACCTGAGGGGTAAGGACAGCGATTGGGGGTCCTGTGAGTGCTAAGATTCAAACCTTCAGCCCTCTGGGGTGAATCTTAACTGCTGAGCCACGACTGACCAACTTAATGAGGTCAATGATGTTTCCTTCTAGTGGAAAAATGAAAATCTCATTTACCACAAACTCAATTAAGACACACATTGTGTAGTTCCAATTTTTTGTCAAGTGTTTCAGTTGATGGAAATCATGGTGGAATTGCATGAAATGTGATTAAACACAAAGTACTGCAGTCAGTGAACACAGCTTCGATGTAGAGACTTCAGACCATGCAATTTCTATAACCAAAATCTATAAACATGGCTTTACTTCTAAGTTTCATGTTTTTAGTTCCACTTCCTGTAAAGATGGACTTTGTAGTTCTACAATTCCAGACTGTAGTCCACTGTTTGTGTTTTACAGTACATTCTGTGTACATCCCTGTTACTCTGGTCTCTTATAGTCAGGACCCTAATAGTACCACCAAAGAGCAGGTATTCTGTGGTGGGTGCATTATTCCTATCCCAGCAGTGTGACTGAGGTGGAGAAATGAAACTCCAGCACCACTGCTGCACTAAAACCCCCTCACCATATCAGTGTCACTGCAGAACTGACAATAAACAATCCACCACCCAAATGATACCTGTTCTGTGATGCTCCTGACCAATAGAGAACAGAGAACCAACAAGGGACTAACAACAACTAAGAACACAGATGGACTACAGTCTGGAATTGTAGAACTACAAAGTCCATCTATTTTGTAAGTGGAGTTGTTATGATGTAAAATGGATGGAGGTGTAGTTATAAAAGTATACGTTTAAATACAAGCTGCAATAACAGATTCACCTGCCATGAGGGCTTAATGAACTGTGACTTCACTGATGGCACCATTAATAGGAAATGGGGTGAATTTGAAGTTATTCGACGATACCTATTATACACAGACGGATATGTGGCATTCTTCTCCCCATCTCAGCCATCTTTCCTCCGGTCGCTATGGCTGCCCTTGATGTTTGCCATGTATCCTCATGCAGAAGCTCTATCATTATCTCTGCCTCTTGACGCTGCCATCTTCGTTACATCTGCACTTATCGCCCCGGGCTGCGACATGGCTCCACGGTTGATCTCGTCTTTCGCATATCTTGCTCGCTCTCTCTCTCTCTCTCGGCTCGTTCTATTGGCAGTGAGATGCAGAAGAGGGAACGTTCTCGTGTCGGCTGCTATACATCTGCAGCGCAATATGCCAGATCAAAGGGCTGAGCACGAGTAGGATGGTGAACGAGGTTTATATTGATAAAAGAGGCTTTATGGATTTAATAAGGTGAAAAGCACTCGTGCTTTTATCTTTTACATCTGTAGGGTATTGTGCTCGTCCAGTGGACGGTGATTTAGGTTTGTTTACATCATCGGCATGAAACTGAAAACCTGTTTACTGAAAACACGCTCATGATGACCCCAAGGGCAGTCGTTAAATACCACAAAAAGAAACCAAATGATCCAGATAAGCAGTTATATAACATCTTTTCTGCGTTCTGTAGCTATTACACTTATAAAGGGCGATATGGTAGATTGTAATTCCACTTAATTAGCTTTGCCCTAAGGGTCCGTTACCATGCGCAGACCCACATGATCAGTGTATTAAAAACAAAACCACACTGCTCCATCTAAAAAATACAGAAGTCCTATCTTTAGCAGTGTGAGCTTTTATATTTATATATATAAAGTAGAAAGTAACCTCATTGAAATTGCTGGGATAGGATTAATGCACCGACCCAATATTCCCTGCTCTGTGGTGCTACTCTTGTGGTCCTGACCATTATAGAACAGGGTACACAGTATGAACTGTAGAACACAAACATACTGGAATTGTAGAATTACAAAGTTCATCTTTACAGGAAGTGGAACTGAGAACATAGATAATAAGTGGAGCAGAAAGGGGGCTGAAAGAAAGGACATTAAATGAATAATAAAGAGGTCGACCTAATAAATTGGCCAGATTGGAAGCAATTGAAAAAGCAGAAAACCAAACATGTTAAAACAAAAAAAAAAATTTATAGAAAAATTCAATCCCAGTTGTTTTAACAGCCGATCAATGTGTTTCGTTCCCGCTCCATTAGACAGGCTTCGAAAAGTTGTCTTGTGTTTTCATCACATCATCTGCGCAAGTTAGTTTTAATTGGCTGTGGTTGTGTGTTCTCCGTGTGTGTGTGTGTGTGTGTGTGAGAGAGACGTCCTGTGTTTCTGCATGATCGACCCATTACTTATGCATCTTATTTTTGCCGTTTCCAAAGCCCTGAGCGCGGGCTCTGTTTTGTTTTTTTAATTTTTTATTTTTATTTCCTGCATTTCTTACCGATCGCCGCTGCCAATATTTATGCTCCCAAATTCATTAGCATTGGGTGATTAGCGTAATATTTTGGCCCGGAATATAAATCCAAACTTATTACATGTCTAATCCAATCAGCAACTTTAAATGGATCCAACTCTCAGCAGCCATTACATGGATGATTTGACGTGGCTGAAAGGCGAAACTGGGTGAGGACAGCGTCCAAAAGAACGATACGCTTCACACGCCGCTGCGCGGAGCCGTGTGCCAACAGCAGAACTTCTCAAAACACAGAACCTGATTTTTCCTCCATGCACAGAGACGATGATGGGCATGCACTTCTATTAATGCTGAAATAAGTTTCCATGTCAGCAGCAGTAGCTCTGAGCATCGATACTGTAGAACATTACTACAGTCAGTGAGCATGTTAAAAGAACTAGGTTCTAACATGGGACCTGTATCTATATAGAACCGGTCAAAAGTTTGGACACACAACCTCTGTTTGTGGACTACAGTCAGTGGCCGGCCGTCAAGGCCTTTAAAGCCTTCTCTGAAGGCACGAAAAAAAATCTGAATCACAGACTTATGTTAATTCTATTCAGTCCATGAACATGTGTTAATTCCAAATGGTCTGCCCGCTTCCTTTCATAGCGTTTTCCCGGTTACGCCACTCCCAGATGTGTATTTTCTTATTAAATATTTTAACCAATCACATTTCAGCATTTGTTGCCAGGATCAAATAATGTGCCTTAGGTTCTGCATAAAATAAGGGTCCAATAAACTGTTGCTTGACCCAATCAAATTTTGAGTTGGCGACACCAAGAGGCCTTCAAGCAGGCTTAGATTAGGTAAATACTGTGAGTGAGTGTGTGTCCAGTGATGGACTGGCGGCGTGTCCTGGGTGCCCAGCGCTCGAAACGTTTTCCGCTGGGTGGCCTTGCCCCTCCCCCCACACTGCGACCTATCCTATCCCTTAACTTAACATAAGAGGAACTACAACCCTAGTTTGTATTATGTCAACAACAGTTCGGGGTGGGGGGGGTATATACACCCAGGACAGGGGGCCGATATATCACTGGGCACACACTCACAAAAAACACACTCTATATGGGGCAATTTGGAGAACTCATTTGACTTGATCCATGTTTTTGGACTGTGGGAGGCAACCGGAGAACCCGGAGGAAACCCACGCGGACACGGGGAGAACATGGAAACTCCACCCAGATGGGGATTCGAACCGGGAATCCCTAGTGCTGAGAGGAGAACGTGCTAACCACCAAGCCACCGTGCCATCCCTGCATTAACTATGTTACAATAGTTACAATGCTATGTTACACAAATTAAAAAAACAGAACAAATTTGTAGCACCGCAAAACTTATAGTATGTACTAAACAACAAGAGGGTGCTGTTTTGTTTAAATTCAGCACCAAATTGAGAAATGATCCGGTTTGATATTTTAGACTCTGAGAGATCAATGATAAGCCGGTTCGACTGATGAGTGAGTGAAACACTTATACAAGGGTTCTTGGGGCCAAACAGGGTCCAAGAGCAACAAAATTCTTTGAAAAACCCTTCTCTCAAGCCTCTCCTCCTTTGCTTTCAATTACCAACCCTCCCGACATCATGTAAATATTTTGTGAGACAATTGGTTACAGTCAGACAGCAGCTGCCTGAAGCCAAGACCTTTTAATTCGATCCACTTTATTAAGCGGGGAGACGCACGGCGCGTAAACACCAGGCCGAGATCGAGGCATCGGCGTTTGTGACAAAGACCCTGTGTTGTTGTGTTTGCTTCAATTATTTCTGCACAGCAAGCCGATCCGGGTTTCATCTCCTCTTCAAAGCTTCTTCAGCTGCACAGCCAAGTCCTAAAAGTAAAGGTTCTGCGTAAACATATGCAGAGGAGCGAGTCGTCTCCAGTCGTCTCGTCTCCTCGGTTTCTCGTTTGAAGGGGACAGTCCCCCCCGGCTTGTGTACAGAACGGAGCCGGCCTTGTTTGACAAACCTAAGGTGCATCACAGAGGAGCGCTGTACGCCCATATTCTCTTTCTTATTGCCTCTTGATCTTTCTCACTTGTATTCTCGTATTCGCATTCATTCGTCTGTTTTGCACTTTCTCTCCTTCCTTGTCAGGACGACTTTGAAGTGTGTATGATGGTCAGGAATAATGGTGTGTCAGGGGACCGTCGTCATCTCTGTCAATAGAACGGCCAGAGGGAGTGCTACCTTTGTAGCCGCCGTTCTCGCCCGTACCCATTTGCATTCTGTCGTGCCGGGTGACTCACTTCGCTTCGCCGTGTGCAAGTTCAAATCTGACAGGCTCTCCTCCATTCCCTCTGTAGCGCACACCACAAGTGTGGCTTTGCACCCGAGTGTGTACTCGTCTCGCATGCCTCTCACATCTTCTCAGTGTCAAGCGCTCTTGTAAAGCCCAGGTCATTTTTTCGGATCGGATTGAATTTAACAAGGTTGCATGCCTTTGATGTAATTAAGCCCCCCGAGGCGGATTTGTGGGTGCGAGGCTGCGTTTGTGCTCCGGTGTGAGTGATTTGTGTCTTCCCCGAGCCATCCACAATACGACAGAGTTCAAAACACTTAAGCTTCAGTGCGCTTGGAAAAACAAGCGAAATTTCAGAGAGGATCGCTGAACTGCAGGGAGAACCGCAGTGAGATGCTATTCACCTGTGCCAGAGCCTCAGACAATGATGTCAGTATGGAAACATCAAAGTTCTAGAGTTTTGTAAGAGTACAACACAATCGGATTCATTATGAGTATTGTATAGTGTGCATGTAACTTCGTAACATTAATTCAGCTCATTATGACATCACAATGCTGATTGGATTCACTTTGGGGATGACAAAGTGGTCTAGTGCTTAGCACATCCGCCTCTCGGCGCTCTTCTGGGTTTTCTGGGTCCCCCCCACAGTCCAAAACATGGATTTAAGATTAAATATTATTATTCATTCTTTCCTTCATCCATTATCTCCCGTTTTATCCTCTATTAGGGTCACGGTGGAGTTCCCCATGCCCATCCAGGGGAGCACGTTTCGGGCGCTGGGTATATACACACAGGACAGGGCGCCAATCTATCGTTGGGCACACACTCACTCACACAGACACACTCTATATGTGGGAATTTGGAGAATTCAATTGACTTGATCCATGTTTTTGGATTGTGGGAGGAAACCCACACAGACACGGGAAAAACATGGAAACTCCACCCGGATGGGGATTCGAACCGAGAATCCCTAGTGCTGAGAGGCAAACGTGCTAACCACTAAGCCACTGTGCCACCCTAAGATGAAGTAGCGGCTCTAAATTGCCCCATCTAAATCGCCCCTATATATTACAGTGTGTGTGTGTGTGTGTGAGTGAGCGGGTGTCCAGCAATGGATTGTCGCCCTGTACTGGGTGTTTCTGCCCAGTGCACAAAACGTTCTCCCATGGATGGGCATGCTGAACCCCCCCGCAACCCAAGTATAGGATAAAGCAGAAGATAATAGTGGACTGCAATATTGGAATAGCTTAGAAACCCATTTACACTCATGGAAGTGTCCTTACTTCTACACTCAGTGTCCATTTTATCATACAGATGTATTTGGTAGTTCTACAATTACAGACTTTAGTCCATCTTTGTTATATCTTTTTTCTATCCCTCTGTTCTCTAATAACCAGCACCAGCTTCCTGAGAGCAGATGTAGTGCAAACTGCAGCAACACATGAGCTGCTTTCTGATTTTACTTTTAAATGGTGGAGCGACATGGATGAGGTGTGTAATAAAGTGTACAATGAGTGAACACAGTGTTTAGAAACTCCTGCAGCATAAATAACACAGGTTTCCATTTGAGAGTCAAGAGTTTGCGCTCTTAATGACAAACCAGCAACAAAATGGTTAACAATATACAATTTTCCCATGGAACCCCAATATAAATCTGCACGTCATCGAAATGTAAAGGATCCAGATGCATAACACCACCTAGCAACACATATAGCAACCACACACACTCTGACAAGCCAAAAGTTTATTTACAAACCTTCCTGTACCAGTTATATTATATAAAGAGTTGATCCTGTATTTATAAGAAGGATATGCTCATTTTAAAATCATAATATTTCTGACTATGGACAGTTACAGTCCATTTTTCACTGTAATGCTCCAGTCGTAGTAACCGGGTGAAAGAGTCGCTGACTTCAGAGTTTACATTACAATTCCAGCGTTTATTCTGGTGTGTTTGTGAATATAAACAGGAAGCGCACTAATACATACAATTCTCTCGTCTTCCATGATCTTGGCATGAACCCACAATAGTCGCCTTGTGAGTGCTACTTTATGACAAGTAAATATTTGCAGCTGGTTGAATTAATATTGTTCAGTCTTCTGGGGAAAAAAAGTGAGCTGGTGTGTGTGTGTGTGTAAGTGTGTGTGTGTACATAATTGCCTCTGTCTATAATGAACTAATACACATCACCTTTGCACCTACTGCCATCTGCATTTAATTATGTTAAAAGAAAAGAATACCGTCTTGGACTCACTGTTTCAGGGATTGCATGCAAGGCGCTCCGTCCGATGTCCAATATAAAGCGTAATCCTATCCCTGTTCTCAGTAATTTTGTTCTCCAACTGCAGAAATGCAGCTTAAGCCTGAAAGTCAATATGTTCAATGCTATAATCTCTGAGATTGGATTTAAATGAAACCAGTCAGTTTAATTTCGCATGAAGAAAAAGCAGGATGACCGAATCTGTCCAATACATAAATAAAGAAAGTCCACTCTGCATTGATTATCTTGACAGTTGAAAGTCTTTTGAACCGGGTGACACGGCGGCTTAGTAGTTAGCATGTCTGCCTTTCTATAGATTCTCTGGTTTCTTTGCACAGTTTAAAAACATGGATTCAAGGTAAATTGTCTGCTTTAAATTGCCCCATATAGTGTATGTGTGTGTGTGTGTATGTGTGAGTAAGTGCCTAATAGGTTGACGTGAACGGTAAATTTTATATAGTGTGGTGTAATTGTGTGTTATTAATAAAACAAAAACTGGTTTAAATGGCGGTGTATCTTATTTCCTCAGGATGACATTCGACACTTGGTTGAGGTACAATGGACTCTGTACACATGCGCAGTCAGCCATGCGATAATCAAAGAACTTAAAGACCTGGAGCATGTGGAACCCCAAAAAGTGGAACATCCATGAGGAACAAGAAAAAGGCTTTGCTACAATGACATATATGAAATTAAGGTAAGTAATATATTCATAATATATGTATGTATATATATATATATATATATATATATATATATATATATATATATATATATATATATATACACACACACACACACACACACACATTTTTCAGGACATTTTAAACCATTTTCCATTTTTATACTAAGACCCACTTAATTAATTATATTAGGAATTAAAAAGAAGACGACGCACAGGAAGGAATGTGTGTACATTTTAAAAACTGTGTGCAAATCCTTTGTTTTATTTAAACATATGTCTTGATGCCCTGGTGCTGTTGGTCCAGCTGTTGTAATGGACACAGTGCTACGGTGCATCCTTTTTTTAAGCTGTCTGAATGTTTAAACTGTGATAAACACTGCCAAATGTGCCTTTAACATTGTGGGTGAATTTATATGATCATGCATGAATATCGTTCACAGTGTGGAAAAGTTAAGACGTACTGACTTTTGTAAAATATGATGAACTGTATAAATAAGTGGGTGACTTCACTGCAAGAGGGCCTGTGGTACCCGAATAGTCCTTCATCATGTGTTCATGTGCCTGCCCTCTATAAAGTGTTCCCTGAACCATTTGCCGAAAGAATGCCGGGATAAGCTTATAAAATAGAGCTTATTCTATTAAAAAAATAAAAATTATATATATATATATATATATATATATATATATATATATATATATATATATATATATATATATATATATATATATATATATATATATACAGCGATGGATTGGCGCCCTGTCCTGGGTCTATCTGCCCAGCGCCCGAAACGTTCTCCCCACCGCAACCCTAATAGAGGATAAAGCGGGAGATAATGAATGAATGAATGATATATATATATATATATATATATATATATATATATATATATATATATATATATATATATATATATATATATATATCTGCTAATGAGAACTGTGAGTTAAAACTGCCTGATGTTTGTCTAACTTCTTAAAAACAATAGCGACTGTCATTTTTGAAACCACGCTTAAGGAAAACTTTAAGAAAAATTTGTTAAATTAAGAGTTTCTGTCATTTAAGAGTAAACACTCAACATAAAGGTATTTATTTCAGAATACAATGCCTGATCATATTCAGTGTCAGCTGAGGGTGGCATATGGATGTGTGTGTGTGTGTGTGTGTGTGTGTGTGTGTGTGTGTGTGTGTGTGTGTGTCTGTCAGTCTGCGAGTGCCATGGCTGTAGAGAATCTTCTCTCGGCCCATCCGTCTGCGCGACACGTCCAGATGTGCTCCTTAATGAAGGCAGTGTGCGCTCAGATAAATCCTGATCTCCAGCTTGCCTTTAACCTGAGGTTTCTCCTGGATAAACACTCCATTACGGCCCATTAACTTACATATGCTGCGCGTCTTTAAAAAAGGGCGCCAGGCTCTGGGCGAGCAGTGGCGTAGAACCCTGACATGTCTGCGTATGAGTGTGTCAGAGTGCTGCGGAAGGGAGAACCAGGCCCGTGCTGGAGACGGAGCGACTCGCAGGGTGTAAATCAATCCAATTTGGGCCGTGACATCTGGCAACAGAACACGGAGAGTGACATATGAATCCCGATCGTGGTTTGTTCAGTGAAGCTGCACGTACTGGAGCCGCATGTCGCGGTGAAACGAGTGCAGTGCACATGGATGCATGTTGTATATAACCCTGGAGGAGCGGGGTGGTGAGATGCCACATTAACTCCCCCTTTAGGGAGGTTTTGTGGAATGACTACTTAGAAAATCTCGAAATCTGTAAAATAAAACAATATCACCTTCACTCAGGGCATTCATTTATAAATTCTGTTAAACCTCAAACACTTTGTACATTTAACAGCGTTATGACTTGCTTGTTGTAGCCCATCGCCCTCAGTACTTTCAGTTCATGGAGAGCACAGTGATGTAGGGGTTAGCACATCCACCTCTCAGTGCTAGGGATCCAGGTTCGAATCTCATTATAGATAGTTTCCATGTTCTTCCTTTCTCTAAATGGGTTTTCTCTGGGTTCCCACAGTCCAAAAACATGGATTTAAGGTTAATTGGCTGCTCCAAATTGCCCCTATTTAGTAGGTGTGTCCGTGTGAGTGAGTGTGTGCCCTTTGATGGACCCTGTCCTGGGTATATCTGCCCAATGCCCTTAATGTTCTCTCTGAATGGGCATGGGGGAACAAATCACACCCTTCCCACAACCTTTGAAATTATTTTAATAAAGATGTTTAAAAACAACTGCATGCTGTATATACATGGGAGATATCTGCCTCTAATGAAGGATTTTTTTGTCCGACCCTTGGATACCCTACAGGTACAGTGCACAATGAATCTGATCCTTGGAGTTTCATGATAAATGTTTTTATGGGGTTGATCACCAAGCCTTTCCTCAACCAAAGTATCAGTGGGGCAATTAGTGTCAGTGGGGCAATGTACCCATCAGCATGTCTTTGGAATGTGAGTGGAAACCTGTACCTGAAGTAAACCCACTCAGGTCCAGGAAGGACATGCAGCCTCCACACCGAACGGACCTGTGTTCACCCCAACTGGGATTCGAACCCGGGATCGTCTTGCTGTGAGGCGGGTGTGCCTTATGAGCGAGTTTACCGGATGCCAGATTTGATTAAACAAAATATGTTCCAGTCAGCATGTGTGGCCTGTCAGTCTGAGTGACTGCGAGTGCGAGACTCCGCCGAGTGAACGCGAAAGTAAGAAACTGCTGACGGCTCGTCTTATTCGTACGATAACTCGTATTGTTATGAAGAACTGCACTGAAAAGGCTTAAGCCTCTTGACTTATGAATTTCGAAAGTATTTAAGGCCCTGCACGCCTGCTGCTTCTGGTGACCTTAATCTTTAATAGGTCTGTGAGACAGGTGCGCCGATAAACACTCAGCGACGCACACAGAGGACGAGAGAGATTGCGGAGGAGAAGAAAGCGGCTAAAGCCCGTCTCTCCCGGTTGGCGTGTCTTATCGCGGACGTGCGGCGCACTGAGCCGAGCTCGTTCGGTTCCAGAGGCGTGGAGCTTGTCGATGCCAGCTGCGCTAATGCATAGATTACTTTACCCATTTGGCGGAAAACGGAAATTGGATTAAAACGGAGCCGCCCCGATGCCAACCGTGTCTGACAGTGAGCGCGGGGTCAGCGAGGAGACGGACTTATCCCGTCCCGGGTTTTAGCACCGACCTATCAGAGGGATGAGCTGTTTTATCGACTGCGGTGCTGATCGCCTCGTCCCTGACGGAGTGGCGGCTGAAACAAGCCACCTTTGCTTTCGATTGTTTGTTTGAAGAGATTGACCGTAACCAACGGGATAAGCTGCAGTCCTTTGGGGAGGGAACGACGCAGATTCATTTTCAACAATTGCGGGGGAGGCAGCTGAATGTGAATTTTACCCCACGGAAGTCACATGTACTCTGTAAAGGCAGAATGACGATGCGAGAGGTGGCAGCATCAACCACCTAATCTGTAATCTGTACCTGAACTGTTCTCCCACTACAGACAAAATCCTGCAACATCATGATGCTGATGGTGGGAGGTTCAAATGCCGGGTCTAACAACGTTACAGATGTGGGCCCTTGAGCAAGACCTTTAACCCTCAGTGCTCCAGTTCTGGATTCTCTTCAGTCCTCTTTGATAAAACTAGCGGAATGGGTTTGCTTTTTTTTTGTGACGTCCAAGCCGAACTCACTTACGCTGCCACTCTGTGAGTGATGTATTGTGACATCACAAGCACAACCCTTATTATATATTATATATTATAATCTGTGGGTGGCACGGTGGCTTAGAGTTTAGCACGTTCGCCTCTCAGCACTAGGGATTCCCGGTTCGGATCCCCATCTGAATGGAGTTTCCATGTTCTCCCCGTGTCCGCGTGGGTTTCCTCCGGGTTCTCCGGTTTCCTCCCACAGTTCAAAAACATGGATCAAGTCAATTGAATTCTCCAAATTGCCCCATATAGAGTGTGTGTGTGTATAGAGTGTCTGTTTAGAGAGTATGTGCCCAATGATAGATTGGCGTCCTGTCCTGGGTGTAACTGCCCAGCACCCGAAACGTTCTCCCCTGGATGGGCATGGGGAACCCCCCCACGACCCTGATATAGGATAAAGCCAAAGATAGGGGATGGATATGATAATCTGTATCAGTCATGACCGAACCTCTTCCCCTCTCTATAATCATGATTCAATCATCCAAACTGTTCTTAAAGGGTTAAACCAGTGTACCTGTCTGAAAACTTTATTGTAATTGTTTCCCAATCACCGAAGTTCTGGCGTGGAGTCTGATTGGTCATTATGAGCCTCGTTCGATGGGTCTCCGTGTGAGCAGGTTCATTCCTGCCGACGCTCATGCAGACTCCGAATATAGATCGTCTCTATTACCGCCTGGCGAGAGGGTCTCCCTTGTAACCCCGCGCACTTCCGTACCTCTAATCTCTGTGGAGTTCGGTTTTTGATGAAACGGAGGACACGAGTCATCGAGCGACATATGGCATCATGGGAATTTCTTCCTCTTTGCTGCTTGTAATATCTACTGTAATTGCGAGCGACGCCGTGGGGGTCTGACAGGAGACGAGAGGTTGAAACGATTCAGGGACAGAAGTTGTGTTAAATTAATGAGCCTCTAAAAGCTCACCGCAAATGAAACGTGTAAATACATTGATCTTTCTCACACTCCTCACTGTTTTCCTCCTTCCCCCTGCTCCTGCTTTTTCTTTTCGAACCTAATGGTTTCTGCGATTGCTCGTCTCGTTGTTCTCCCCCTGCCATCACAGCAGCGAGGAAAACCTGTTCGGGGCTCGGCGTCGCAGCATCTACGTAAACACCCCGTGCGCTCTGCGGCTCGGCCCGTCTCCCCGGGGCTACGGCAGATTTTTCATTTAGAGTGCGGCGCGGTAAGCGGTCTTAGAGAGCGATCATCCTGGCACGGGCCGCAGCTGGTATTTTCCTGGCGCAGATGATTAGTGGAACGCTTCCCATTCGACCTGGAGAAATTCTCACAGTGGGACGTTAACATCCGCTAACTGTCTTTAGCATGGAGCCTCATCACTCCCCCGCCTGATGCTCCAGAATGCGAGGGGGAGGATGGAGAGTGGGATGGGGAGATACGAGGAGGGAGGGGAGGATAAGAAAGAGCCACCTTTCTACATCAGAGAACCGTTTGGGATGTTTTTTTGACTTGATGTTGGACTCACTTTGCCGGTCGTTAAAACGGAGACGGCGGGTCAGATTCTGGCAGCGGTCTGTGGGCAGATGCCTGATTTGGCGTGACATATTTTTTGCCAGGACTTCTGTCGAAGCAGCGTTGGGCGTGTCAAGTGGTTTCTAAATAGTTCTGCTCTAAGGTCTGGAAGCGATTGATTTAAAAAGCCAGATTCATCATACATTGCTGAATTGTATACAGTTATATATACAATTACAGTTATAATGTACATGTCTATGGTATATGTGTCTATATATATACCTGTGTGTGTGTGTGTGTGTGTGTGTGTGTATATATATATATATATATGATATAGATATAGATATAGATATATAGAATATATCTATCTATCTATCTATCTATCTATCTATATATATATATATATATATATGTATGTGTGTGTGTGTGTGTGTGTGTGTGTGTAAATACACAACCATGCACAGCTTCTGTCTCAGCTGGTTAACCCGCAGATGTACAGGTTGGGAGAACAGATCTCTGTTGAGCTGACAGATCTGAATGTTTATTAATGATTCAGATTAATTCTCTGAGCAGGTGTAAGCTTCCTCCTGCCGAATCCCGCAGTCCACCAGACACACCGTCATCGCTCCTGCTAAGCTTCACCGGACGGAAATTGAATAATGTGGGAGTGTTTCACTCTTTAATCCGCCTCAGGTTTTACTGCCGAAGACAAACGTAGCTTACCTGAGCAAAGAGGAATCAGTGGAGGAGGGAAAAGATGGATTTTAATAATATTAATACTAATTAATACAAGGGCAGCACGGTGGCTTAGTGGTTAGCACGTTCGCCTCTCAACGCTAGGGATTCCCGGTTCGAATCCCCATCTGGGTGGAGTTTCCATGTTCTCTCCGTGTCCGCGTGGGTTTCCTCCGGGTTCTCCGGTTTCCTCCCACAGTCCAAAAACATGGATCAAGTCAATTGAATTCTACAAATTGCCCCATATAGAGTGTGTCTGTGTGAGTGTGTGCGTGCCCAGCGATGGATTGGCGCCCTCTCCTGGGTCTATCTGCCCAGCGCCCGACACGTTCTCCCCTGGATGGGCATGGGGAACCCCACCGCGACCCTAATAGAGGATAAAGCGAAAGATAATGAATGAATGAATAATTAATACTATCCATCCATTGTCTTCCGCTTTATGCTCTACTATGGTCGGAGGATACTGGGAGATACACCCAGGACAGGGCGCCAATCCTTCGCTGGGCACACACTCATACAGACACACTCTATATGGGGCAATTTGGAGAATTCAATTAACCTTGATCCATGTTTTGGACTGTGGGAGGAAACCGGAGAATCCAGAAGAAACCAACACGGACACGTGTTGACGGACGAAGAACATGGAAACTCCACCCAGATTGGGATTGTGTGTGTGTGTGTGTGTGTATGTGTGTGTGTTTGTGTGTGTCCAACATTTGGACACGCTATAGAGATCCTCTATAGGCCAGGACAGAATCTAATTTTCATCATATAGCTTCTATGAGATAGGTCATCATCATTATTCAACCATAATATTAAGGGGGCAATTAGTTTCTCTAATCTGCCCACCAGCATGTCTTAGGAAACTTGATCTTGAGTAAAAGTTGAGTAAATCCACTCAGGTATGGGGGGGCATCGAACCCAGGACCTATATATGTTGTGCACATACAGTATATGTATGTATGTAATAAATGCTGGTTTCCCCATAAACGTTACTTTCCGTGAGGTCTACCTCCCCCGTTCATTTAAACACGATTGTTCCATCAGCGTCAGAGTGTCAGCAGCGCGTGGCCCGATGCGCCGTCCTCCACAGGGCAGCGATGAAGCTGTAATCAGTGACTTATGAAAAACAGGGATGCCGCGTCGTCTTCTCTCCGCCGCCTGAGGACGGGAAGAAGGAGGGCAGCAGAGAGGCGACCATATGCACCCTCACAATGAACCCAGACTGGCACTCTTTGCGTTTGTCCTCGAGACATGTCTCATCTGTGCTGCTGGACGCGCGAGCATGTGGATCTGGAAGTCCGTAGCAGATTTGTACCTTAAGAGCAGATGCACTGAGCTTTTTGCCCTCCGCGTGCTCACATGGTTCATAATCTGCCGGCGTGCGCCCCCCCATGTTGATGTTCGCCTCTTTTCGGAAGATCACGTGTGTCATGTGTGCAGGTCACAGAGGAGCGTCGACCTCAGGAAGGGAGGTTATTGGATGGTTGGTAAAAACCTGAGGTGGTTGATCTGTTTTTATTATCCGGATATTAAATATGAGCCACACACAGTCCCACACAGGGATTCAAGGTCAATTGGATGCTCTAAATTGCCCCTACATAGTATGTGTTTGTGCATGTGAGTGCTTTCTCAGTGATGGATGGAGCTGTGTGTCTCTGCCCAGCGCCCGAAGTGTTCTCCCCTGGATGTGCATGTGGAATGCCCCCCTGTGACCCTAGTAGAGGATTAAGAAAAAAATGTAGAGATGATTGAGATGAGGTTTTAGGATATGTCCTGGCTCTCTGGTTTCATCCCACAGTCCAAAAACATAGATTCTAGGTGAATTGGCTGTGCTAAATTGCCCCTATATTGAGTGAGTAACTTTTTGCCCAGTGATGGATTGGTGCCCTGTCCTCGCAGAGGATTAAGGGGAAGATAATAAGATGACTGAGGTTTTAGGGTGTCATCCAGGTGGAGGCATGAAGTCTAAACTCTTGCTTAATCTGAGCATCCATCTTAATCCAGACATCATCTACAGCGACTCAGATACGGAACGTTCAGCATCGCTAACGGCTTTGTTGTCTTTAATTTCGATGACTTTATTACATCGGTTCTAACTCGGAATTCTGCCTCAGTCACCACGCATCCGGGATAGTTTCAGGACTATCAAGCGCACACGCGGCGTGTTGAGGTGTTATACCGCCGCTTTAAAGTCCCGACGCATGAATCTGAGATTACTCAGTTGGATTCCAGAGTTGTACGGAGCTCCTTAATGTCTCCACGTGACTGAAAGACGTACCTTACCAGAAGGACCATGCTTTCTCCAAAGCAACTCTTCCTCGAGGAGCTGGGGATTATTCTGTGCGCTAATACCTGTAGAGCGGTAAAGCCTGAGGGATGGGATTACCGCAAGCCGGCATTGCTAATGTCTGCCACGCTAATCACGCCAACGTTCAGGAAACCGGAGCGAGCGAGCGAGCGGGAATCTCACCACAACGGCAACCTGATGAACGACAATGACACATTGTGAGGGAAGGAGGAGCGATTTGTAAGGATCACAGGAGGACAGGCGGGATTCTAACACGAGGCGCAGGTTGGGAGCACCCCCCCCCCGCTGTGTACACACACATTGAGTTATTGGAAACAGCCTGAGATGTCTGTCAGCCTTACTGAGGAGAGCAGACAGACTCCCCGAGCTGATAATTCTACCTCGACGTGACGAGCTGGTAAATCTCCTCTGGATCCGGCGACGATTGAGAGGAAGCGATGAGGAGGAGAATCTAAGGAAATCCTCAGTGGTACGTTGGAGATTTAAAGTGTGGAGGTTTGTAAAGTTTAGTCTGATGGAATATGTATCACGAAGCGTGACACAATGCTCACCGAAATCTTAACTGCCTTGAGGATGTTCTGCGGATGTCCTCGAAGGATGCTGGAAGAAAGTCATCTATTTATCCTCCTCTACTTACACACAGAGGAATGTGTCCTCCGTATTCAACCCAGCTGTGTAGTGCTACTCACACACACACACACAGATACACACACTGAGTAAAGTGAGTACATGTGTCCAGTACGGTGGGCAGCCCTGTACACGGTTAGGTGCCTTGATCAGGAGCACTTAGTACTTGGTGGAACCAGGAATTGAATCAGGGATCTTCGGGACGTAAGGCTGGTTCCTTAACCGCAAGATGGTTCTGCGATGTTCATTAATGAGCCAAATCAGCCGGATGTGGTCCATATCCGAATGCTAAAGCTCACCAAACCAATCAAAACGGATGTAATGATGTAATGTGAGGGCCGTTATGCGACCAGTAGACCAGTGGTTCTCAAACTTGACACCGTCATGCATGATGGGGAGGAGGAGGAAGGATGTGGAAGGAGGAGGAAGGATCTTGGTGGTCATGGATTTGTGGTTAAGGAACCAAAAGGTCCTAGGTTCGGTTCCTGGTCCCACCAAATACCATGGCTGAAGTGCCCTTAGGCAAGGCACCTAACCCCAATTGCCCCGGACACATGTGCTCACTTCACTCAGTGTGTGTGTGTGTGTGTGTGTGTGTGTTTTACTGCACGGATAGGTTAAATGTGGCAGACACTCCTCTGTGTGTAAGTACAGTAAGCAAAACGTCCAACATAAAGAAGATTGTGATGTTAAAACATTTCTTCCACCTGGTTATGCCTCCGACCCCCGGTGCTGAGAGGTGGACATGACGCCCTTACACCACCGTCCTGTGAAATGCTCCACGGATGATGGGATGATCTCGAGCTTGCCGTGTGCAAAAGAACGCAGTATTTAATAATGTATTAATTACTCTTTTAAACAGAATAACTTCATTCAGTCACATTAAACGCTCACAGATACAACACAGGGCCTGACACTGTAGATCCAGACAGCAGTGTGTATCTCTGATTATGCAGTAAGTCCGTCAGTGTCCTCATTGGCTACAATGTGGAATGGCTTCCGACTGCTATAAATGATGTCTCTGCTGCCGGATTGAAGAACAGCGGTGTGTGTGCTGCTTGGCCTTTGTGCGGCGCCTGCCCCCCTTCTGACTTGGTGACGGAGCGCTACACTGTGTGACAGGCAGTGTAATTAAAGTTCCAATCATTTACCAAACGGAGTTCTGCCCGGCGTCAGCACAACCTGCAGGACACGACCTTATATAGATTTAACCAGCGCAAGCATGATGTGTGTGAGAGAGTGTGTGTGTGTGTGTGTGTGTGGGGGGGGGCGGTTTGAATGAGCATTTTAATCAGTTTTTGGATTGAGATAATGAGTGTTTGCGTGTTCGTGTCAAATGATATAAATATAATAGCACACTTTAGTATTTAGTATTGTGTCTGGGTCACCAACTCTCCGCCTAATTTCCAATAATTAAAATCATTATCACCATTATCATCCATTGTTTCCAGTTCCAAAAGTAAGTTGGTGGAATTTTACAGTCAGCTGGTCACTTTTAAAGTTCTGCTTGAAGTTGAAGCGAGAAATTAGCAGTTAAGGGCCTGTTCTCATGGGTGAATTTATATATATATATATATATATATATATATATATATATATAAAATCCACATATTGTATAAATGGACTAGATTCTGTAGTCCATCTGTTTCTTAACACACTCTGTTCGTCCTCTTTCCTCTGTTCTATTATTATCAGGACCATGGACAGGGCAGGCATTACAAGGTGGTCATATAGTGGATGATGGTACGATTGGAGGGCGGCACGTTGGCTTAGTGGTTTGCATGTTTTCCTCTCAGCATTAGGGATTCCCAGTTCGAATCCCAATCTGGGTGGAGTTTCCATGTTTTCCCCGTGTCCACGTGGGTTTCCTTCGGGCTCTCCGGTTTCCTCCCACAGTCCAAAATCATGGATCAAGGTCAATTGAGTTCTCCAATTTGTCCCATATAGAGTGTGTGTCTGTGTGAGTGAGCGTGTGTCCAGTGATAAATTGGCGCCCTGTCCTGTGTGTATCTGCCCAGTGCCCGAAATGTTCTCCCCTGGATGGGCATGGGGAACCCGCCTGCGACCCTAGTAGAGGATAAAGTGTAAGATAATAGATGGATGTATGGGTACGAGTCACACCACCAGCATGTCAGTATCACTGTAATACATCCGCCACCTTTATACCTCCTTTGTAGTCCTGATTATTGAAGAACATACTAAAGCGGTCCAACAAAGTATGTAGAGAAACAGATGGACTACAGAATGTTATTGTAGAACTACAAACTCCCTCTCTTTATAAAGGAGCTTTAGCTGAGCTCACAGGAGGCAGGCGTCATATTTGGAACATACGCTCACCATGAAAAGTAAATTAATAATGAAATGGATACTTTCCACACAAACACACAGTCTCTGTGGAACATCCGGAACATGACGACCCACAGGATCGGCATATCCTGCCAAGTGTGTATGTATATCTGCACGCCAACTGGGTGATCCGCGTGTGTCCACATGGGGGGTAAATGCAAGCGAGTCATCTGCGTGGTAAACCCCTTACCTGACATCTGTGAGACATGTGAGAACCATGTGAGAACATCGCTCCATCTTGACCTGTCTGTAATCCAGCTGCTCAGACTGATCCTGGAACTGTATCGCGAATACACCGGGAAGGCAAAAGTATTGGGACACCTACAGATTATACTATTAGGAGTCATTGATGCTGGAAAATAAGAATCTTGTAATCTCAGTTCCAATTCATGCCAAAGGGTGAGACCTCGTTCAGACGTACAGACCTTACCAGGAGGGATCAAGGGTGATAATGGTGATAAACGCACCTGCCAGATGTTCCGTTGATAGTACATTATCTTCCACGTAATCCTAGACAAAAGACTAGGTTCGTGGGGGGGGGGTGTTGTGGTTCCTTATGCCTATCCAGGGGAGGACATTTTAGGTGCTGGGGAGATACATCCAGGACAGGGCACCAATTCTTCACTGAACACACACACACATTATATGGGACCAATTTAAAGCAGCCAATTCACCTTGAAGCCTTTTTGGCATGTGGGAGGAAACCAAGACATAAAAACTCCACTAGATCGGGATCCGAACCTGAATCCCAGAAAGAGGGATGTGCAACTATGCCGCCATGCTGCCCCCATATAGAGGGCTTGTCTAAGGGTCCCCGGTTTGATTCCTGGTCTCATCAAGTACTATGGCTGAAGTGTATTCGGCAAAACACCTAGTGCGGCCCACCGCCCACTTCACTCAGTGTGTGTATGTGTGTGTGTGTTTTACTGCATGAATGGGTTAAATGTGGAGGACATATCCTTTGTGTGTAAGTGCAGTAAGCAAAAAAGATCCGTTTATCACTTTAAGGGGGGCTTCCTCACCTACAGGACGGTTCTCCTCTGTAGCGGTGTGTTTCTGACCCTAACAGGATGAAATGGCAGAAATTGGGTCAGAGCAGGTGCTTGTCTCCTGACCAGTCTGATAACAGCGGCGCTCTCGTCCTCGTTCATGGCCATATTGCATTTCCGAGTGTGCTCAATCCATTCGCCTCTGCCTCGTGTCGTTCCATCGGATATAATGCCAATTTAGAGCGAGTCCAGAATTGTACATCTGCCCCGAAAACAGAGCTAACTCGATTTCCTTACCAGGGTGTAAAGAGTTGGCTTGACTGAAGCATGACAGATGGGCTTCAGGAAGGCTGTCTTTCACTCCTCTGTGCACAGTCTCATGGGAATGTTTGTCAAAACTCGCGGCACTTGCGAGAGACAAAGCGGCCGGGTACGGCTCCGTGCTCGCGATCGATACGATCGTAATAATTGGGACGGGTCGCCTCCCTCGGCCGCGTCTTCTCCCCCTGTATCTCAGCCGTCGTTCTGCGGGGCCGCAACCCACGCAGATAAAAAAGTAATACTTCTCCATTCTCCACAGTGCCTTTCATCATTATTCAAAAATTCCCTTTTTTAATGCAGCGCGCCGCTCCAATCACGTCGGGGTCTGCCTGGATCCGATGCTATCATAATTACAATTAGATTACATTATTGTAATCAGAGAAAGGGGGATCGTTAAGAGAAAGAATATAAATTGCTTCAGTACAGAGCAAGCAGAAATTTGAATTAATCTCCATTTAGGTAAGGTTTTTTTTTCTTCTTTTTTTTTTCTTGCCCTCTGAATGAGACGTGTAAAGCGGCCCGCTTTCTTCCAGGCCATCTGTATGAATTAGAGGAGAAGCAGGAACTTTCTTGGCTTCTGACATTTAAGATTCGTGATATTACTTACATTAATATCCAAGTGCTTAAGTGCTTCTCCAGAGACTTTGGGAATTTATTACCATTTTCCGTAAATAGGGTTCTGTCTGCGTTCATTGGTCGTGTCTCGGATGTGTACTGGGACCGTTTGGGTTTCTATATGACTCCAGGATTAGAGCTATTTGCAGGCAAATTCAAGCATTAGAAATAATACCGGAGTCAAATCTGTTATACTGAGCACCAGAAAGGTTTTCAGAATGAAAACAGAGGGTGGGAGGGTGCAGGGGACTAAACAAATGGTTAAGGGCCTTGCTCAAGGGCCCACAGTGGTAACTTTCAGCAGACTTGGGGTTTTAATCTGCAACTTTTAGATTCATAACCCAACACCCTAAACGCACCAACAAAACTAACCGTTCATTCATTCATCATCATCCACTTAATCCTAGACTGGGGGGGGGGGGGGGGGTTTGCCATGCTTTGGGCGCTGGTCAAGTATTGTTCTATTGCAGGCTCACTCACACAGACATTATATAGAGGGAATTTAGGTAATTTAGAGCAGCTTATTCACCTTGAATCCATGACTGTGGGAGGAAACCAGAGAACCTGGTGGAAACTACAAAGTCTCTCTGTGTGGTAAGTGGAGGAATTAGAGGATAGAGCCAAAAGGGGGCATGGCCTAACTTTAATAAACAGTGGGTTCCGTCTGTGGATACTGTTTGCACGTCGCAAATGAATGTGATCTCTATAATCGATCACGTTTTCCTTTACAGGAGATCTTTGTTCATCTCTGATCAGCCTATAAATCAGTTTAATGTTGTTTACATATCGTGTTAAACTTCTTAAAGCCGTTCCCTCTAAAAGTCCATTAGATCTTTTTAAAGAACCACGTTCCGGAACGTCAGATGATTCCGTTAAAAATACTCTGCTTGTCCTCACATCATGACTTCAGATGTTGTGTGACTTGCTTTCACGAGAACATTGCCCTAAAAGTTGATCCTCTTTTTTTTGTGACATGACTTAAGGGTGTGTTAATTGTACTTTTAAGCAAAGAGACCCCCCCTCAACCTCCCCCCCAACCCCAACCCCATTCCATCTGTGCATGTATCTCTTAAACACACAAATCATTCATGCACAACAACTCTTGAGCCTTCTGGCCTCTTTCCCCCTCTCTCTCTCGCCCACTCTGTGTGTGTGTGTGTGTGTGTGTGTGTGTGTGTGTGTGGGTATGTGTGCGCGTGTCGCACCTGTACCCCCTCTGGCTGCAGCAGACAGGAATAAGCCGACGAGTTTGTTTTCGGTCGGAGGCTTTAAGCTTATTTCCTTCAAAACAACTGAATTTACAGCATAATGAAAGTGAGACACACACACACACACACACACACACACACACACACACACACACACAAAAGTATTGGTATGGATCTCTTGGTGATTGAATTCAAGTGTTTATTAAGTCCCCTGTATGTATTTTGGACTGTTGTGTGCTTCCAGCTATGTAAAAACAGTTTGGGGAAGGCCCTATTATGTTTTAGCGTGACTGTGCATTGCACATTAAGTAAAGACTGTACAGTCCTATGGGTGTAAAGTGAGGGTGTTCCAATACTTGTGTCCACTTGTGTATTTGTTTATATATATGGTCTGAGGAGGGCAGCACTTCCTTCCCAAAGTGCATAATGCCATTTGATTGGCCAGAAGACCTTAATGAGCTGTCAGTGCGCTGCCTACAGAAAGCTGGGCAGATCTCGAGCAGGAGACGTGGGAAAGAAAAATCAATTTGGGCAACCGAGCCGGGCTTAGCGCAGTTCCTGCGGGCTTCCCAAGTGGACGAGAGAGGTGACACACTCCATCAGGACTGAGAGAAAGAGAGGTGACACACTCCATCAGGACTGAGAGTGAGCTAAGGGCCCTGGGAGCCCCGACCTGCCCCGGGCCCCACCTCTCCGCCTCCGGATTAAACCGATTTATCTCTTTCAGCAGACCTCCGCACCGCTGGGACTCGGCCAGGGCGCCGTAGAAAGTTGTTACAGAAAAGGAGAGGAGAGGAGAAAAAAAGTGGCAGAATTCAGGGGTGTAAATGATGAATTACTTTTCATCAAGTGAAAGGAAACACGGAGGAGAGCAGGAGTAAGGGGAGCGGCAGCCTCTGACCCGACGCCTCACGGCAGCCAATATCTTCATTCAACAAGACAAGCATGAAATTACACAGAAAATGGGATTGTCATGAACGGCCCTTCAAATCTCAGTGTACAGTCATTACCCCAAAAGAAACGAGATCTCATAGGCACATCATGCGGCCTACAAAGGGGGGGAAGTGTGTGTGTGTGTGTGTGTGTGTGTGTGTGTGTGGTGGGGGGGTGTATTTACAGTAGCCTTACTCGTCCTAATCACAGGAAACTCACACGAAACGTTTCACGAGCAGATGCACAACGGCTTGTTTACAGAAGGCAGACGTGGCGAACACAATGTCTAATGAGCAATCAGCTAATAATCAGAACACAGAGGGAGAACAATGTGGAGGAACATCAATCAGGCTGCGTAGTCGCAAAATAAAACTTGCAAAGGTAACGACCATTTGGGAGGTCATGTTTGGGACGTCGTCATGGTTATTCTGCGAGAGGATCGTCTGCGAGCCACAGAGGCGTAGGAGGGAACCTGAGTCCAGGGATGAGACAAATAATCGTTATTGCAATTAATCGTGATTAACCACATTACAATTAATTAATCGAGAGCGCCTCAACATCGTCATGACGACATTAATGAGACAAATGCGTATTAGGCCGGAACTTCCTCTCGCAGCACACGTCTACTTTGTCCTTACGCATATTTTTTTTTATGAATATGAATATGTATTTTAATGCACACCACTTTTTTCTTTACTCATATTTTCACAAAAAAATATATTTTTAAATATATCATATTAAATATATTATAATATATTTGTGCTCTATATTGTTTTTTTCAATGTCCAAATGTTACGTTGTGTTTACATTAAATAAATAACAATTAAATGAAATGTCAATTTCTGGCTCTTTTTTTGTAAAGTTAATTATTGCACAATAATTTTATCATACATAATTAATACATAATAATTTCTTAGACAATAATGGTATCAACGAACTCTGTATTCGTCTCATCTGAGTCCCCAGGAGAAATCCATACAGCTACGAGGATTTTTGATTGTACGATTATTGTCTAAGAAATCATCAGGATGATTATTATGATCATTATGATTATTAGTAATTTAATAGTAAATAATTTAATAAAAAGTGTCAGAAATCACAGAAAAAAATGCAGTATGTTATGTTTGTTATTTATTTGTAAACACAAAATAATAAAAGCAAAAAGAAAAAAATCTGTGTTTCTAAAGCCCATATTTAAGGTGTTTAATATGTACTGTGCATCCACCTCTCAGCCCTGGGATTCCAAGTGGGGGGGGGGGGGGGGGGGGGGGGGGGGGGGGGGGGGGGGGGGGGGGGGGGGGGGGGGGGGGGGGGGGGGGGGGGGGGGGGGGGGGGGGGGGGGGGGGGGCCCCCCCCCCCCCCCCCCTTGTGACCCTTGTCGAGGATTAGGCGGAATATTATGAGATTAAATTAGATGGCGTTTAGTTTCTTATTAATTGGCATCCACTATCAGTGTGTTGGTCACATTAATGTAATATACACACAACTGTGTGCTCTGGAAATTGTTGGTTACCATACCAATGTGCTTAAACAGCCCCGTTGACTTCCACTGCTCCCCCATTCAAATCCCAGTTAATATAAATTGTTGGAACAAAATAGTTTTCATACATTGAACGCATTTTCTTCCCCGAAACGTCTCTTTTGTCCCACTGTAACCCCTTTCAGCCCCATTGACGAGTGTGTGTGTAGAGTGTTGCTGACTGGCCGGGTCACGCTCCCTATCGATCTGGAGAAAGAGGAGGGGAAATAACTTGTCACAGTCGTCTCTCTCCATTCACGCTCTGACAAAGACATGGGAAGTCACTGCCGGCGGTTCCTCGCGAGCATTATACTAATCCCTTTCTCCAACGGTCATATTTATTGACGCCCCATTGGTAAATCATAAAGACAGAGGTTTGTTTGGATGTAAAAAGTGAGATAAGTCGAGCTGTACATCACTAAATGCAGGGAAATGTGCTGAGTACAAACTTTTGGTCTTTTTCAAACTGGCAAACTTTTCTGTGGCGCGAGCGACGACTGGCTCGGCAGCCCGGTGGTGTCGATGGGCAGTGTTTTGGGAGCGCCGTCTTTTTCGGTGCATTCTAATGTCCCTTTTTTCTTCCTAAACAGCCTTAAGACACGTTCTGGAAATGGCTGGATCCACATAATGAGCTGCAGCAGACAGATGACACTCTGTGCGCGCCATTAAAGAGGTCATTGAGGAAGCGCAGAGATGCCTCGGTTCCGCCAGTCATTAATTTACATCTTCAAAGGAACATGCATGTGACACTGGCGTCGGGGGGTGGGAATTGGGGTGGTGGAGTTGGTGTGAGTGTGTGTGTGTGTGTGAGGGGGGGGTGGATTAAGCACTCGGACAAACGCTCGCTCACTTGCTCACTCCTTTCAGCGTGACTTCTTAACTCACAATGGTGCGTAGTCTTTTTTTAGAGCGAGTACAAAGAATCGAGTGAGCTATTAAAAGTCGACTTGATTCGTTGTGGTGCAGTTAACTGGCGATGCATTGTGGGATGACGCAGCTCGTACTGTTGTGTGAAGGTTTAGACTCTCATGCTGGTTTAAGGAGGCGAAATCTAAAGTCTGAGAGGCAGGACGATTGAGCTGGGCGCTCTGTCCTCAATGTCCTTCTGCTGCGTTCCAAATGGTGCTTACACCTAGTGCTTACTACACAGCAGGTGTAGGTGAGAACACACAGTGAGCATCATGTAGTGCCACTTGTTGGGTACCTCTACTTGTTTCTACACCCATTGTGCATTTTACTTACCTCACAGTGGCTGGGATAAGCTCCAGCACCCTGCTACACCCTAAATTTTCTGCAAACATTAAAATTTCTTTGTATTTAAGTAATGTACAGGGCAGGATGGTGGTCAAGTGATCAGCAAGTCAACTCTCAGCATTGGGGATCCAGGTTTAAGTCCCGGTGGGGGGTGGGGGGTTCCCCATGCCCATTCAGGGGAGAACGTTTCGGGCACTGGGCAGATACACCCAGGACAGGGCACCAATCCATCGCTGAGCACACTCACTCAAACACATAATTTGGTGAATTCAATTGACTTTGATTCATGTTTTTGGACTGTGGTAGGAAACCGGAGAACCCGGAGGAAACCCACACAGACACGGGGCCTATAATAAATTAATACGCAGCGTGGCATGCTGGGAACACTAGGCGTGCCGGACCGAAAGCAAACTATATAATCCCAATCTTATATAACCAGCATAGCTTTAAATAATACCACTGATGCACATGTGATTTCTACAAACAAAACCATACTTAAGGTGGCGCTACTCCTACCACTTATGGTCCGTGTTCTCAGTGCCACTTCCTGTTAAGAGATGGACTTTGTAGTTCTCCAATTCCAGACTGTAGTCCATCTGTTTGTGTTCTGCGATACATACTGTGTGCGTCCACTTTACTCTGTTTAGCTTTATTTACAGAAGGTGTCACAGAAATGAAGTTGATTGTTGTGTGTATTCATCAGCGTTGGCAGACCGTATGCTCTCGATGCCGTCTGACGGCGTGTTTGCAAACCGGGGACGTTTGAACCACAGCGATTGCCCTTCAAACGTTCCGTGTGAGTATAGGCGCTCAGAGGCGGTCCCCGAGGCGGCGCGGATGCCAACCCTCCAGCAGCAGCGGCATTAAGAGATTGGTTTTGTGAAGCTCCGACAAAATGCCTCTTGGACATTTGTACTGAAGGTAAACAAAACCGCTGGCAGCCGAGCTGCTCTCCGCGGCTCACGGCGCCATCTTCATTAGGATGCTGCCAGGAGGAGGGGTGTGGGTGTGGGGGGGGATTCACAGAGAGTTTGGAAGCTCTGTGCTACTTTGTGGCTCTGGCTCGGTCTTCGTCTGGAGGAGGAGGAGGAGTTTTTGCTTCAGTTCATTGTGTTTGTAGTTCTTCTGTTCCTTCTCGAGCACTCTCAGCTCGATATTCAGAGAATCTGTTGGCACTCGACGCTTGAAAGCTGGCAAATTAACGTAAGGAAATGTTTACCGAGCTAAAAACTCAAATATGCACATTTTCCACTTGGACCGACTGACGCCTGCCAAGAGGTTTCCGTTTTTTTCTTTTTTTATTCACAAAAGTTACTAAAAAACTTAATGTTAACGACTCTTCTGTTGTTTTATGCTGATTATATTTAAAGTTTTAAAGCTCTGCAACTACTATAACACTGTAGCAGTCCAAAGTTTGGACACGCCCCTTCTTGCTCCATCATCTATTTCCTCCACTTATCATATAGATGGACTTTGTAGTTTTACAATTACAGACTGTAGTCCATCTGTGTTCTTTGTTGTTGTTGTGTCCCCTGTTGGTTCTCTGTTCTCTATTGGTCAGGGCTCAGTAGCTCAGTGGTCAGGGCATTGGGCTGTCAATCTGAAGGTTGGGGGTTCAAATCCCAGGTCCACTGAAGTTACCAATGTGGGTCCTTGAGCAAGACGCTTAACCCTCATTGCTCCAGGGATGTTGTGATTAACGCTGGGTTCACCTTGTAAGTCGCTTTGGATGAAAAGTGTCTGCTAAATGACCAAATGTAAATGTATGGAAATGTAGGAGCATCACAGAACAGGTATCATTTAGGTGGTGGATTATTTATTGTCAGTTCTGCAGTGACACTGATGTGGTGAGGGGGTGTTAGTGCAGCAGTGCTGATGTAGGTTTCATTTCTCCACCTCAGTGACACTGCTGGGATAGGAATAATGCACCAACCACATAACCCCTGCTCTGTGGTGGTACTATTGGGGTTCTGACTATTAGAGAACAGAGTACACAGTATGTATTGTAGAACACAAACAGATGGACTACAGTCTGGATTTGTAGAACTACAAAGTCCATCTTTACAGGAAGTGGAACTGAGAACATGGACAATAAGCGGAACTAAAAGGGAGTGTGGCCAAACTTTTGACTGGCACTATACAAACATCTCATCTTATTTATGTTACATCTCATATTATTATGTTACTCACACACCATATAGGGGCAATTTAGATAAAGGCCATTTTGAGCAGCACATTCACCTTAAATGCATGTCTTTGGACTGTGGGAGGAAACTGGAGAACCTGGAGGATACCCACACAGACACGAGGAGAACATGGAAACTCCACCCAGACTAGGGGCAGAAACAAGACGTGCTAACCACCCAATGACCGTGCCACCCCCCCCACTACACAAACATATAAACATGTCCGCAGTGGCACTATTTGGCCTCGATCGAACCAGGTGCATGACGCTAACCAAGAGTTCCATCACAATCAGCCCGCTTCAGAAATCTGTCCCCGATGCGGGGTGCACTTTTCAAACGGCACCTCCATGTTGGAAGTCCTTGTCGCGAGCCGCTTGGCAGGACGCTGCGAGCATATGGCAGAACTAAACGTTGATTATTATCTCCGCTCATATTTCATTCGGACATCCCATAAGTAAAGACATTTATCATTCAGCAGTTCCGCAGAGGAGTACTGCGTTCTGTCTGCTGCTAATCGCCGCCATATGAACGTCACACCTTGTCTGGTGCCGGACTCCGGAGGGCGGCGTTGTGAACGAAGCCAGCCATTTGCGTTTCGACCTTGAATCTCTTTTAATTGTTTTTTTTTTTTTTTGCTAACTCGTTGGCTGCTTTATGGATTTCGCCTCCGTGAATCCGGCGCGAGGATCCCATTTCCTGTCTTCTCTGTGACAAGGTTAATGACGACGAATTAGCGCCGACACAGCCGCTCATAATTCTCTATGACTAACTACCCACTGTTTATTCTTCCGTGCTGACTTTAAGGTTAAACCCGCGATCAGTGATTACTCTTAATATCGCCGTATTTAATTCCCTGATCATTCTTTCTATTAAAACGTATTTATTTCGTTACTCTACCACACGCAGCTCCAATACGGCCACGCCGTAATCACGCCGAATGTAATTGATAACAGTTATTTACACTTGTACGCCGCAGCACACGCCGCACCGAGTGCTTATTATTTATTCTGTAATTAATTAGTAATAATTAGACTCGATGACTTAACCTAATGTATTCGTGGCACGTTAAATAAACATACTTTGTTAATTATGGAATTATGCAGAAGCCGTCCACGTTGGTCGCGTCCCAAAGTGGAGACGGATGCGTCCTGTTTGGGGGAGACTCCGCCGTTTTGTTTTTTCGCCTTTGTGTTGCCCGTCATTAACGCAAATTAATAGCGTTTGCAATTTCCGACGTGCAAAAATAGCTATGCTTTCAACGGAGCAGTTCCGGATTCATCCAACGGGTCGAATTTATTCTCGACGAGGCGACAGAATTGCTCGAAATTGCCACCGCGGCCCTGCCGCTGTCACGCGGCGAACGCAGCACGACGCCACCTTGAGTGTCGTCCCGTATTTCTCCCCTCCTCAAATACACGCCGAAACATATTCATCAGCATATGCAGGGCCGCAGCAGTAGGACGGGGCATTAGTGCGCCGTTAATGGTGTGAGAGGGTGAAATGGCCTTTCCCGCTGCACCGCTGAGAGCTCATCAACATTAGACAGGATGGAGAGGAGGGAACGGGTGGCCCAGCCAGGCAGGTGTTCGTCCAGAGGGCATGACGATGGCTAAACGATGGAGGCGGCCGGAGGAGGGCTGCGGCACGCTCGTTGCCCCTCCGTGTCCACACCATGTGCTTGATGAGCGCCGGTCACTTAATGGAGCCGTGAGAGCCTAATATTGACAAATTGTTCATGCTGTTAAATGCAAAGGTCACCGTTTATATTGAGATAAGGCGGCGGGTGAATACGTTTTTCGTATTCGCGGTCAACGGGGTTCGTCGCTAATGTGTCTACCTCACAGCTAGAAGGTCCTGGGTTCGGTTCTTGGTCTGTCACACAAGGTCCTTTCTGAGTGTGTGTGTGTGTAAGTGATTGTATTTGCCCTGTGATGAACTGGAGACCTATTCAGGTCTTTCTGGGGTCTGGATGTCCTCCCTGTACCTGCATGCGTCTTCTAAAGGGTCTCTGGATTCCCTCTCTCATCTAAACACTAAATCATGCTGGGGGGGGGGACACGGTGGGGGTAATAGGTCCGTCTCTTTTCGGTGGGGATCCAGGTTCGAATCTTGATCTGGGTGGACTTTCCATGTTCTTCCCGTGTCCTCATGTGTTTTCCCGAGGGGTTCCGGTTTCCTCCCAGAGTCCAAAAACATGGATTCAAGATGAATTGGTCGCTTCATATCGTTCCCATATTATTTATGTGTGTGTGAGTGTTTGCCCAGCAATTAATTTGCATCCTGTCCTGGATGTATCTGCCCCGCCCAAAATGTTGTGGTCTAGACGGTCATAGGGAACCCCCTGGGAGCCCCCCCCCGCCACCCTAGTATAGGATTAAGTGAAAGAGAATGAATGGATGGATGAAAACTGTCTAAACTGGGCCTATATAGTGTGTGTGTATCTACCCAGCGGATGAGCATCTCCCATGGATGGGCATCCTCCCTGCCACCCTAGACCCATTGGAGCAGTATGTGTCCGTGCACTCTGAGCCTGGATAAATAGAAGGGTTGTGTCAGGACGGGCCTTCGGTGTGAAACTGTGCCAGGTGGAACATGTGGAACATCTCCACTGTGGTGACTGATAATGGAATGAAGCAGAGAGCAGAATATGACGTACAGTTTGCTGGTAAATGTAGAGTCTAATGAAAACTGAGCGTAAAGAAATTCTCTTTAATAATATTTTAAATGTAATAAATTCAGTGAGCTGTATTTTATGGCCTTGTTTTTTCTCATACGTCACAAAGCCAGCCCTTATTATTAAAACATATATTCATCCACATTGACGCTGCATTACATATGTAGCATCATCTTAAATCTTCATAAGCCTGATGAGGGAGCGCTCTGTACACTTTATATGGATTATGTGGTGCGTGAGCATTGTGCGCCGTTCCAAAGACACAACTAATGTATATACATTGTTCCAAAAGGAGCAATAACTCTATATTGGTCTCATTACAAAGTGCCTAATTGCCCCGTCAGATCGACGTGAGGCATGTAAATACACCGAATGCCAATGATGAACTCCTCTCATTTATTCAGCCATTGATAAATTAATTAGAGGCTAATTATGATTCCCAAAATGTCTGGTGAATGGAGGGAGACATCTCTGCCTGGCACTAAGTGCTCGAGCATCTCATTTAAGGTCCTACATGGTGATGTTTACCGTACGGGCCCGAGACGATTGATCGGAGAATGATGGCGCAGGCCGGAGTGTGTAAATCAGGACTTAAAACAGAGGACATCTCAGAGCGAACATTCTGCCGACGCACAATTCCTCTCGTCCCATCCTAATGTCCCCTAATGGGCCAAATCCTAATTGAGTTAAGCATTAATTCCGAGTTGGAGAAGAAAGCATTATAGACGGATGATGTTTCCTGTATTGCTTCAAATGCTGGGCATAAATATGTATTTGTTTCTAATTCAGAGCTGCAGCTATGAAATAAAATCTCAATTCTTCATCTTTAAGACTCAACTGAGTTTGGCCCCATTTTCCATTTCATATATATATATATATATATATATATAAAGTAGCAGTAAATTTTGAACACAGGGAGAACATGCAAACACATCTCTGTCTGAAAATTGGACACCCTTCTTGTGCCATTCTCTATTCCCTTCACTTATCATATAGATGGACTTTCATAGTTTTACAATTCCAGACTGTAGTCCATCTGTGTTCTTTGTTGTTGTTAGTCCCCTGTTGGTTCTCTGTTCTCTGTTGGTCAGGATCATCACAGAACAGGTATCATTTGGGTGGTGGATTGTTTATTGTCCATTCTGCAGTGACACTGATGTGGTGAGGGGGTTCTAGTGCAGCAGTGCTGCTGTAGTTTCATTTCTCCACCTCAGTGATACTGCTGGGATAGGAATAATGCACCAACCACATAACCCCTGCTCTGTGGTGGTACTATTGGGGTTCTGACATTAGAGGCCAGAGTAACGGGGATGTACACAGTATGTACTGTAGAACAAACAGATTTAAAACTATATATATATATATATATATATATATATATATATATATATATATATATATATATATATAAATATATATATATATTTATTATATTCCTTCATGTCCAATCCATAAGGGTTTTATAAGGCAGGTCACCCAGAAACGACTGAAGGGTTAGGACGCACATATTATTTATATCAGTTCCGGTCCCCATAGCAGCACACAGTGAATAGTTCAAGTTTAAATCCTTATATATAAAAAAAATCTGAAACAATGCTTAGAGATGATGATGTCACAACATGTCTCTCGGACTCTGGCATGTCATTTCGTTTCCGTCGGCGGTTTCGTCCTCGGCTGAGCGATTTGCCCATAGAACGCATGACGAGCCGTGTTCGTTCAGCACGACGACATCGTCCGGTCTGTGAGAGGAGGGTATGATGTCACACCATCACAGCTTACCTCCTCATCTCCCTCCCGTTGAATAAACGCTTGAGAACATGGGCCGCTGTGTTTTCCTTTCCGCTCTGTGCGTTAATAAAACATCGAGAGAATAAACTCCTGAGCGACTGTCACCTTCAGCCCGTGTCCCTGTCATTTGTTCGGCGGCGCCAGGCCATTAAATTCGCATTAGGCCGGCGCGGCACTCCGGAGACCCTCGCACACCTACGACCGCAGAAATGACACGCGGCCGGCCGGCCGGCGACGGCGCGGGGACGCCGGCTATCAGTGCTCAGGATCATTAAGGTCTCTGATGGATGGAAGTGTGTGAGGGCAGGGGCAGGTCTGCCTCCATTTCCTCCTCCCCAGGGGCAACGCGGTGGCAGGGAGAAGTTTTAGAGGTAGGCGTAAGTGGCATTACCTTCTTTCGGCGCTTAAATCATTCATTAAAAACCTGTGACGGCCGATCTGCATGTCACAACCGCTTAGGGTCTCAAACTGATGACCGGGGTGCGGATGTTACACACACACACACACACACACACACACACACACACACACACACACACACCCTGCACGCACCCTGCACGCAAGCGCATACACGTACACACACATGCACACCCACTGTATACACACGCATGCACAAACATACATTGCACACACACACTGCACACACGCTACACACACACACCGTGCATGCGCACCGCACACACACTGCACACGTGCACACCGTATACAAACACACACATAAAGTCATGCACATGCACTCACACACATACACACACTTAAACTCACTACACGCGCACACACTCACACACACATACTCCGCACAAACACACAATCCCAACCAGCCATACACACACCACACATACACACACACACACACACAATATTCACGCACATAAACGCACAACTACACACACACACACACACTTGCACTCAAACACACTATATACAATTACAATCACACACACACACACACACATACACCGCACATGCTCACACCCACACATGCTACATGCATATACACATGCACATACACACACCTCGCACACACACAACACTCACACACATTCTCAAACACACACACACACACAGACTGTCCTACGTCTGTACAGCAGGGACTGTGTGTGACCTTCGTGCTTTGTGGTGGTGGATTGGGATGTGAGGACACGTCCCTCATCACTCCACATTTATTTGAATATTGTTGTTTATGAGAATGGTGCGTTTTTATTGGACCGTTCCGATTGGACAGATGCTGCTCTTGGCTGTTGCCCAGCTCACCGTCCGCTGTACCTGAGGGCAAACGGTCACATGACGAACTCACTGGCACTCGTTTACACCGAAGCTTGGAGATGTGACAAGTCAATTCCATCACGGCGCCGTAAACGTGCGTGTGCTCGCGCATCTGTGTCCGATCCCATCGCCCGCCACAAAGACAAACGCCATTCATTTGCCCCCTCGTGATCGGAATTCCTGTCTTATTACCCCCCTGGTTACTGCATGTGCAACAGCAGAGGCACCGTGTGTTCAACGCCACTGAACGCTATTCAATCTGACTGCAGTTACATAGAGAACACAGATCCATAATCTACACCATACTATGGGTTCTCCATTCACACTCACATGCAGAACCTCATGAAGCAGTGCGTTGAGTCCAGGTAGCTGCACCGCTTAAATAGTAACCCGCCAAAGTCAGAGCGCCACCTGGCTTTTAAAGGGAACGGCTGATTGGTTTATTGAACCTTATGCCCAAAACACATCCATGAGGATTAATACATCCTTTTGCGACTTGCACGCAAAGTAATGTGTAATCTTTCTGTTGTTGTATCAGTGTCTGACCTCATGATTGCTCTTCTGAATGACTAGGAAAGCCCACAAAACGCAAAGGACAACATATAAATCTGATCAACCACCTACACAGATGTTCTGAATTAAGGCAGAAAAGAGCTCGCACACCATACAAAGAAGAACAGATAAATAAATAATAAAAGACAATAAAAAGGAAAGAAACTGCTAAAGCGAGTACGGAAAAAAATGTAATCATAAAAGATATCAAGACAAACAGAAAGCATAATAATGATAAAGCGCACGAGTTATTTAAGTAGATACAAAGACAGAGGTAATGAAATGGAAAGGCGGGATAACTAGATAACTGGGAAACGCAGCTCGGGTCGTCTGCAGAACGGAAACGACGTGTACACGGGTCCTGAGCGGCAGCGTCGACTCCTTCAGAACTTTTTAACACAGTGTGGGGGCATTTTATTTACACTTTTTGAAGAATCCAGATCCTAATATTTTTGCCCTCAGCAAATGAGCTCTGATCCGTCAGGCTGGGTGGGGAACGCAGCTGAATTATAAATGTCTTGCTGCAGATTTTTAACGAGATGAACATGCCTTTATTTGGTGTCTTTCATCTCGCCGTCGACGCTGAGTGGATTCTTAAAGCATTTATTTAAGGGAAATCTGATTGGTCCATTTTCAGAACTTTACTGAACGTTCCTCCGACCTGTTCTTCGATTAGGCATGTGTGTTAATGAGCTCTAGAGGCTTCCATTACCATATGCATTATGACATCATGATGTCATTTCTAAATGGAACCTGGTTGCACTAAGATTTTCTCAAACTTATTAAAGTTAATTCATTAAGAAATTACAATAAATACAATAAACTCATCCATCTAGAGGAGAATGTTTAGGGCAACAATCCATCGGTGAGCACACACTCACTCACACAGACACACAAACACTATATAGGGACAATTTAGATAGGGGGCAATTGATGTCCAATTCACCTGGTGTTTGTTTTTGGACTGTGGGAGGAAACTGGAGAACCCAGAGAAAACCCGCCCAGACACAGAGAACCCCAACCTGAATTCTGTGCGTTTGTCCATCACAAAAATTATTTATCTCATCGTATTAGATTCCGGGGAACGTTTCGGGCGCTGATAAGATACACTCAGGACAGGATGCTAACCCATCGCTGGGCACACACACACACACACACACACACACACACACACACACACACACACACACACACACACAAACTATATAAGGGGAATTTAGAGATAAGATTAGATAATCCTTAATTGTTCCCACAATGGGATATTTCTCAGCAGCAGTCACAGTAATTGGAAAAATTAAAGATGCTATATTTAATTTATACTTAAAGCTGTTATATTTATTTTTAATTTAATTATTATTACTATTATTATTATTATTATTATTATTATTATTATTATTATCAATTAATTAATTAGGCGGCACAGTGGCTTAGTGTTTAGCACGTTCTCCTCTCAGTCCAAAAACATGGATTAAGTCAATTGTGTTCTCCAAATTGCCCCGTATAGAGTGTTTATGTGTGAGTGAGTGAGTGAGTGTTTGCCCAGTGATAGGCGCCAACCTATCACTGGGCATGGGGAACCCCCCCCGCAACCCAAATATAGGATAAAGCGGAAGATAATGAATGAATGAATGAATGAATTTATTTATTTTTTAATGTAATATTTAAATTTACATTTTCTAAAATTCTACCATTTAGGGTAAACTGGGTCCATGAAACAGAATTTCGTTTACATTTCATGTACCACATGTTATGTCAATGACAATAAAGTCTCCTTAAATCCTTAAATCCTTGAATCCTTAAATACATGTAATGTCTCTATTATGAGAAGTACTTTAAAAAAGAAAAAGTATAATAGAAATAGAAATCAGTATATACAAATTAAAATTCAATAAAATGAAGAGCAGGTAATTCATCTTAAGTCCATGTTTTTGGACTGTGGGAGGAAACCGGAGAACCCGGAGGAAACCCACACAGACATGCGGAGAACATGGAAACTCCACTCAGATCAGGAATCGAACCTGGATCCCCAGCGCTGAGAGCTGAACGTGCTGAGCACTACACCACCGAGCTGCTCGTGATTATGGTCTGTGTAAACAGTCCCCCCCATGTTATTTTGTTTCGTGTTCTGTCACATTTGAGGAATCAGGTGAAGCAAAGAAAAAGTGAGCGGTGAGAGAGGAGGACCACTCGTCTTGGGTTCTCTCCTGGCTGACAGGTCCAGGTCCGTGTGTTGCGTTCCGCCGCATGCATTAAACACACTCTGGGAATAAGAATGACAGATCTCTGCCGTCACTGAGAACCTTCCCCACCCGTCTTTGCGTCCCTGTCTTTGCGCAGGCTGGAAATGGCTTCATTAAAGCAGAAGCGTGGCCGTGGGGAGCGCCTGCAGCATGCAGCTCTGCCAAATCTGCTATTTATGACGAGCTAAATGTGGCCGGATTAAAGTTTAACGCATGGCGGCAGGTAGGTGGCCCACCGTGCATTAGAAAGGATGAAAATGGGCCGCGGCTCCCCTGGCGACACCCAAATGCTCACACGGCGACCGAGGGCCTGGAGGACAACAAGGCATGCTTTTAGATGTTTCGGCAGGTGCGCTGCGCGCCACTTACCCAGCATTCTCTTTAAACCAATTAAATATATATCATGTGAAACTGGGAAGTTAAAAATCATGCAATTATGCCTTCAGCCAATCACACGGCAGCAGTGCAGCTCATAAAATATCTCATCTCATTAACTTCCGCTTTATCCTCTACTAGGGTCACGGGGCAGTGCCCCATGTCCATCCAGGGAAGAACGATTCGGGCGATGTGCAGATACACCCAGGACAGGGCGCCAATCCATTACTAAGCAAACACTGACTATATAGGGGCAATTTAGAGCAGCTTATTCACCTTGAATCCATGTTTTTGGACCGTGGGAGAAAACCCACACAGCCATGAGGAGAACATTTAAACCTGGATCCCCAGCATTGGGAGGCGGATGTTCTCACCACAATGGCGCCTATTGACAATTCAGTGTGTTATTAAAGTCTGAATCTGAATTAAATCGTAACCAGCGGAACCTTTATGGAAGTTTAGAACGAGGCTTTTCTCTCCTGATTGTTCTAAAAGCTCCACTTTAGTTTTTGTTTCATGAATGATTTATTGGTGGAAGGAGAACAGATGGTCCACTTGCATGTCTTCTGTACTCGGCGATGTCATGGCAGATCAGCTGCATGTTCTTTAGACTTAACGTACATTACGAGAGTGTATAAAGCAAAAGATCTGGAATATGGAACTCAACTGGATCTCAACTGGATCTCCACTACATGAATAATCTGGATCTCCACAAATTCCAGATTATTAAATTGATCTTGGGTAACACCGTGGCGGAGTGGTTAGCACGTCCACCTCTCAGCATTGGGGATCCAGTTTAGAATCTCGATATGGGTGGAGTTTGCATGTTCTCCATGTGTCTGTGTGAGTTTCCTCCTCCTTCCTCCTCCTAAAGTACAAAAACATGGATTTAAGGTGAATTGGCTGTTTTAAAGTGTCCCTATTCAGTGTGTGTGTGAGTGAGAACACCCCCAAGAGCCCATTATAGGATTAAGCAGAACATAATGAGATAAGATTATTAAACCTTATTCTGGATTATAAGATTGAGACAGTCGGTGATCATGAGCAGCTCTGTGAGAAATGATGGGAGGTGGTGGTGCTAGCTTAAGGAATTGTTTCTTGTTTCCTGAGAGTTTTAACCCTAAGCTTGTATTTAACTTTACATATACTCACTGTCCACTTTATTAGAGACACCTTCTTATTTCTATATCCTTATATCAGTGCAAATAATGTTCAGTATCATTTAAAATTCTTGACACGCCCCTGTTTTGCTCCACCCATTGTACATTATATCATTTATATCAGCTCTTTATCCTTATCATTAAGATGAAATTTGTAGTCTATCACATCCTTCATACTTGTCTGATTCAGGACACTTAATGAGACCATCCCAGAGCAGGCAGGATTTGGGTGGTGAATGATTCTCTGTGATGCGGGGATGCTGACGTGGTGGTGGTGTGAGGGAATGTTTTAAACTGGTATGGATTAGAAACAGCAGTGTTGATGGTGTTTAAGCACCTTAAGGTCATTTCTGGACCCCTGTGACCACCATTAGAGAACAGAGTACACAGTATTTACTGTGGAACACAAACAGATGGACTACAGTCTGGAATTGTAGAACTACAAAGTCCATCTTTACAGGAAGTGGAACTGAAATGGAGAATATGTGTACGGTCCCATCTATAGCTTAATGTATGTATTTATTATGTCTGCTTATGGAAACACTATGACACACACACACGCACACACGCACAACATCAGTCCATTCTCTCTTTATCTGTGGTCATTAAAGTCACTGACGCATTGAATATGAAATGTTTAAACCTGTGGCCATCAAGCAGCCCAGACCCCAGTGTGCCACCTTCTTTATTACTAAATATTTAAGATGCATTCGAGACGCATCAAAGACACATTAAAATCGCACCAAAACGCATTAAAGTTTCCGGCCGTGCCTGAGCGCTAATGTAAAATAAATCTCTTCTATTCAAACTTGCTCCTTAAGTGAGCAAACGGAGCATGTATGATTGAACACACGCCACCGGCAGCGTAGGTAGAAAGTGAGTTAAAAAGCAGCGAGAGAGGGAAAAAAAACAAAAAACAAGGACGAGAGGAGAGGAAACTTACAACGACAGGCAGCATTTGGTGAGGAAATTACAGACGGTCTCGAAGATACAGAGCGGGAAACTTTAAGAAATCTCTGATTGATATGAAAATGAGACGCTGATTGCAAACGACATGAGGGTCTAATTTTAATGAGTGAAAGAAAGGTGGGCGGCACGGTGGCTTAGTGGTCAGCACGTTGGCCTCTCAGCACTTGGAATTCCCGGTTCGAATGCCCATCTGGGTGGAGTTCCCCGTGTCTCCCCGTGTCCACGTGGGTTTCCTCTGGGTTCTCCGGTTTCCTCCCACAATCCAAAAACATGGATCAAGTCAAATGAGTTCTCCAGATAGCCCCATATAGAGTGTGTCTGTGTGAGTGAGTGTGTGCCCAGCGATAGATTGACGCCCTGTCCTGTGCCCGAAACGTTCTCCCCTGGATGGGCATGGGGAACCCGTGTGTGTGCCCCGTTGTGGGTGTATCTGCCCAGCGCCCAAAACGTTTTCTCATGCCCATCCAGGAGAGAACATTTCAGGTGCTGGGCAGATACACCCAGGACAGGGAACCAATCTATTTCTAAGCACACACTCACTTACACAGACACACACACAATATATGGCAATATAGAGTAGCCAATTCACCTTGAATCCATGTTTTCGGACTTTGGGAGGAAACCGAAGAACCTGGAGAAAACCCACGCAGACATGTGGAGAACATGGAAACTCCACCCAGATGGAGATTCAAACCTGGATCCCCAGAGCTGAGGTGTGTCACACGTCGGGATGCATACAGGACCAAGAGCAGATCTGGCAAACCCAAAACATTAAAGTTCAGAGCGCTGGAACAGCAGACAGGTGCGATCTCTCCCCTCGTTAACCCCAACATGTTCCAGATGAAGGCGTTCATCTCACCTGATGTCCTGGCTCCGCCTCTCGATCCCAAATCCTCGTTTGCTCGCCGTCACAGTGATGGCAGGCAGTGAGGTAATGACGCTGCACCGGTTCTCATCCATCATGGTGCTGGTTCAGTGTATGATCTTTAAGTTCTGACTGACAGCGTCACTCTATAATCTGATCCCGTCACACACTCCATCACTGACAGCGGATTAAAGAGGCAGCGCTGCCTCCCTCACTCCCGCTCTCTCAGCCTCATGTCACACCTGCGCCGATTCCCCGACGTCTGCCCTGCTGCCACTGCCGGAGTGTTGACCGTACCTGCTGCCATAACGCCACCTACTTGTCACCCCTGCAAACTCTCATCCCCCTTCCACCACCACCCAACAAGTGGTGGATATTCGTCCATGCCCTGCCACTGTGGCCAATTCGGTTTCACGTCTTAGATTTGACAGGCTGTTTGTCCCTAAACCAGGATAATCAGAGTTCAAGGTCCTTTTGATGTGGTTTTGCATGTTCTTCTCTCTCTGCATACCTTCCATGACCTGGTTCTATTAAACTGCCCATGAATATGAGAGTGTGAGCGTGAATAAGGATGCCCGTTTGTCGTCGGGGCAGTGCAGTGGTGTAGTGGTCCGCACGTCCGCCTCCCAGCAGTAGGGATCCAGATTCGATCTGATCTAGGCGGAGCTTACATGTCCTCCTCGTGTCCGTGTGGGTTTCCTCTAATTTGCCCCATGTAGTGTATGTCTCTGTCTAAGTGTGTGTGTGTGTGTGTGTGTGTGTGTGTGTGTGTGTGCCCCGTTGTGGGTGTATCCGCCCAGTGCCCGAAACGTTTTCCCCTGGATAAGCATGGAACCCCCTTGTGACCCTAGTAGAAAATTAAGTGGAAGATAATGGATGGATTTAAACTCCCACTGTATAAATTGCCCCATATACATTGCCACTATATATAGTGACTGAGTGTGTGAATAAGAGAGTGACCAGTGATGGATTGGCGGTGTGTCCTGGGTGTAGCTGCCCAGCACCCCATGTTCGTGTGGGTTTCCTCCGGGTTCTCCGGTTTCCTTCCATGATCCAAAAATGGATTCAAGGTGAAGTGGCTTGCCTTAATGCTCTAAAATCTAAATTACCCCATGTAGTGTATGTCTCTGTCTAAGTGTGTGTGTGTGTGTGTGCCCAGTTGTGGGTGTATCTGCCCAGCGCCCAAAATGTTTTCCCCTGGATAAGCATGGAACCCCCTTGTGATCCTAGTAGAAAATTAAGTGGAAGATAATTGATGGATTTAAATTCCCCCTGTATAAATTGCCCCATATAAATTGCCCCTATAGTGAGTGTGTGTGCGTGAATACGAAGAGTGACTAGTGATAGATTGGCGTCCTGTCCTGGCCAGCACGCGAAACGTTCTCCCCTGGATGGGCATGGGGAACCCCTCCCAAACCCCCCTTCAATTTCCAAATCCACAGTGGCAGACTCGCCTCACGCCCACGCTTGAGTCCACGTTAGTAAACCCTGATTAAGGATTAATTAAGTGAAATCAGGTGGTGCTGAAGGGAAAGCTCCGTTTCGGGGTAGATTAATCTTATCATATCTGCAGGTGGGCCGAACCGGGCTGAGTAAACACGGCGTTTAAAGCGAGGCGCCGCGGGGAGAGGAGGGGAGGCCATTCAGACGGCGTCCCGTGTGATTAGAACTACGGCGCAGGGCCGATTCAAATATTTATTCTACAGTAAATCTGACAGGGTATCACTTTCATACGCCGGCGGGCCGCTGGAGATGAGCGGTTTGATCAGCCTGACATTTTCCTATACACACCGGTACCACACAGACGGCGCGCACACACCCGCGCAAACGCAATCACACTCGCCGCATGTGGACCTCATTATGGTGCCGGGGCTTTTTTGGGGGAGTTCAGACGAATTCGCCTCGTCTCCCGCGAGACCTGTCAAACCCCGGGTCGCTCGGCCGGGTCGCACCCAATAAAAGACGAGATAACCTGGGCTTTTAATTCTTTACTTCTGAAGGAAGACGGATCGAGATGTCGGAGTGCATTACGCAGAACCCGACCCACATCAAAGCCTGCTGTCGAGGAGAGAACGTTCTGCGTGTGCTGCAGCAGTGGCAAAGGGCGCGGGTACGATCAGGTTCCAGAGATGTGGAATTTGGATCCACACCACTGAGAGGCAGACAAGTTCAGGCCATGCAGCGTGTATAGAAAAAAAAAACTTAAAATGGAATGGAATCAAAATGTCCTTCAGAGTCAAAATCATTACTATAATGGAAGGAGAACATACCAATGTAAAATAAGTAATAGTATATGGATGATGTAGGTTGGTGGAGGTTAGTGGATGCTGGTGTAGGTTGGTGCATGCTGGTGGGGGCTTGTAGAGGCTGGTTTAAGTTGGTGGAGGCTAGTGGATGCTGGTGGGGGCTGGTGGAGGCTGGTGTAGGTTGTTGGAGGCTGGTGGAGGATGGTGGAGGCTGGTATAGGTTGGTGGTGGCTGGTGGGGGCTTGTAGAGGCTGGTTTAGGTTGGTGGAGGCTAGTGGATGCTGGTGGGGGCTGGTGTAGGTTGGTGGATGCTGGTGTAGGTTAGTGGAGTTTGGTGGAGGTTGGTGGATGCTGGTGTAGGTTGGTGGAGGCAGGTGTGGGCTGGTGTAGGCTGGTGAAGTCTAGTGGGGGCTGGTGGATGTTGGTGGGAGCTGGTGGAGGCTGGTGAAGGCAAGTAGGGGCTGGTGGATGTTGGTGGGAGCTGGTGGAGGCTGGTGAAGGCAAGTGGGGGCTGGTGGATGTTGGTGGGAGCTGGTGGAGGCTGGTGAAGGCAAGTGGGGGCTGGTGGATGTTGGTGGGAGCTGGTGGAGGCTGGTGGATGTTGGTGGGAGCTGGTGGAGGCTAGTGGATGTTAGCGGAGGCGGGGGGCGGGGTGGGGGGCTGATGGAGACTGGTGGGGGCTGGATGTTGTAAATAATCAGTGATGATCAGGAGCCAAACACTCGAACCCATTACTCCTGTTGTTAATTCTGACCTTTCGCCAAGTTTCACTTTGCCACCTCAACAGTTTCTGGTCCGCTTGCCTTTTCCAGGGGTGAAAGTTGCCAGTGTGTGGGTGAGTGCGAGTGATTTTTGGGGTGAGTGGGTGTGATTAAGGGTGCTTCGTGCCTGATTGGTTGTTCTGGTCAACATGGGTGACTCTCCGCGCTGAGATGTGGAGGTGAAAAGTTCCGTCAAGGCGAAAGGTGAAAAGATGGAAGTGTGGGAGATGGGGGACGGGAGAGGACGAGGGAGAGGGGGGGTAGTTCTGGGTCAACAAGCCAGTCCCATCTCATAAATCTTATTTTTCACACCGCTAGGGCGGTACACCAATCACAGGCAACCGAGCGGCACGGCGCGCAGCGTGAGCTTTGATGGAGGGTCAGGTGACGTGATCCGTGTGTTCACCTTGAGCATGCATGGTTAGAGACGGACCGCCATTAAAAATGAACGGTAATTGAGACTCGCCGCGTGGAAATGTGTCACCGCGTTGCTCGCACCGTAATCGGTTCGGATCAGATGATCCGAGTTTAACTATTGATGCGATGAAATGATGACACGCCAGTTTAAAGACCTGAGGATGTTAAAAATGTAGTTTAAATGTAGCTATAACTCTATGGGTCCTACATACCATGGCTCACACTCAGTACAAGGCACTGACTCTGGTCTACAGGATCATTTCTAGATCTCCCCCCTCTTGCCTTCACTCAAAATACACTCCGGCTCGTTCACTTCGCTCTTGTGATGATCGCCGCCTGGTGGTTCCACCTCACCGAGGAGCTAATTCTCACCGTGGCATTTACCACTGCAAAATGGTGGTACCATCTTCCCAACTCTGTCCGTAAGGCGCAGGGGGGGGGGGGGGGGGGGGGGGGGGGGGGGGGGGGGGGGGGGGGGGGGGGGGGGGGGGGGGGGGGGGGGGGGGGGGGGGGGGGGGGGGGGGGGGGGGGGGGGGAGAACGTCTCGGGCGCTGGGCAGATAGACCCAGGACAGGGCGCCAATCCATCGCTGGGCACACACTCACTCACACAGACACACTCTAAATGGGGCAATTTTGAGAATTCAATTAACTTGATCCATGTTTTTGGACTGTGGGAGGAAACCGGAGAACCCGGAGGAAACCCACGCAGACACGGGGAGAACATGGAAACTCCACCCAGATGGGGATTCGAACCGGGAATCCCTAGCGCTAAGAGGCGAACGTGCTAACCGCATCTTTTTAACAAACACATGTAAAAAAATTTAATTAAATTAATTAAAAAAAGGAGTGGGGGTGCAGGATCAGAGAACGATTAGGTGTAGATGGTTTTCTTCATAACTATTAACTTGTTAACTTCTTATTGCTAACTGACTAAATGTAAATGTTATACCCTCTATTTTCCCGCCTTCCTCCTGCGTCTTTTAAATAGCAACACTGCGTGTGAATATATCTCCACGATGGGCGTGGCCGTCTCTAAATGAGGCGTGTTCAGATACATTCCGGGGGTGTTGCCATCTTGCCAACGGAAAACCCAGGTGCACCGGCGACTAAAACAACCTCTCCAGACGTCAGATATCGGTCGCTATCTCGACGTTGTGTGTCCAACGTCACTGAACGCTGAAATGATAGCTGCACCGTTTAAATAGCAACCCGCCAAAGTCAAAGCGCCACCTGGTTGTTAATGTGAACAGCAAGTGACACACCGATGGGTTTATTATACGTTATGCCCAAAACACACCCATGAATCAGGTCGTCACAAACGTCACAAGACACACTTACACTGAATCAAACTGTTGGGGACGCTGTTGACGGCTCGCTACAGTTCACTAAAATAAGTATGTTAAATGTTGTGGTAACCGTGGCTCATGACTAGTAAGACTTGAGGTTTGCCGTAATTGTGTGAGGAAGACTTCTAAGTGATGTTTGAGCTTCTCTACCTCATTGCACAGCAGGAGTTTAGCATGTTCTCCATGTTTCTTTACCTGGTGTAGTGGTATGATGAGGAGACGGTACAGCAAGTGATTTCGACATCAGCGTAATGTTTGAAGAGATCAAAATAGCATCCTTTGTAGTGCCACACACACACACACACACACACACACACACACACACACACACACACACACAATGAGAGTAAATATTTGTATCTCCGTGGTGGACTCATTGCACTGAGATCAGCCGTCTGGAATGCATCAGTGTTTCTGAAGCACTGTTGTTACAGTTGGGTTTCCTCTGAGGCGCAGAGACAGAAGACGCGAGAACGAACGAAATGTGAAACGGCTCGGAGCGAGAACCTCAAAACTGGAACCAAAGTGTTCTTAAAGAACCGTATGTGGTGGCAACTAGAACAAGCTGTCTGATGATTCGTGGTGCAGCAGTCTCCTGTTGTCTTTTATTTTATAAATAAAGTGTGTGTGGGGCGGCACGGTGGCTTAGTGGTTAGCACGTTCGCCTCTCAGCGCTAGGGATTCCCGGTTCGAATCCCCATCTGGGTGGAGTTTCCATGTTCTCCCCGTGTCTGCGTGGGTTTCCTCCGGGTTCTCCGGTTTCCTCCCACAGTCCAAAAACATGGATCAAGTTAATTAAATTCTCAAAAAAATTGCCCCATATAGAGTGTGTCTGTGTGAGTGAGTGTGTGCCCAGTGATGGATTGGCGCCCTGTCCTGGGTCTATTTGCCCAGCGCCTGAGACGTTCTCCCCTGGATGGGCATGGGGAACCCCCCCGCGACCCTAATAGAGGATGAAACGGGAGATAATGAATGAATGAATGAATGTGTGTGTGTGTGTTTATTCAAATCTACATTTTTGCTTTGGTTGTTTCTGCCCAGCGCCAAAACTTTCTTCCCTGGATGGGCAAGGAGAATCTCCCCCAACCCCCGCAAACCAGTGGAGTATTAAGCGGAAGGTAATAATATAAGGGACGGCACGGTGGCTTAGTGGTCAGCACGTTCTCTCAGCACTAGGGATTCCTGGTTCGAATCCCCATCTGGGTGGAGTTTCCATGTTCTCCCCTTCACTTTCACCAACTCTTCTCATCATATACTAATATGCCAGCTAACCAGAGCGAGGTCCTAGTTACCGGTTACCCTCCTGATAAACCCAACCTGCTGTTGATCATCCAAACGCAGTGAGACTCAAATGGAGCGATGGCGCGATTTCATTCGTACTTTTTAGAAAACAGGTGCGTGTATATGTGCGAGGGCTCAGGAGGGCGTCCCCGTCAGAACGCGGGCCGCTGCAGGCGCTGTGGAGTGGAGTGAAGGCAGCCATTAGCATGCTGATATTAATTGTCATGTTTGATTGCGGGTTATTAGTGCGGCCTGCATTGTTCCTGTTTGTAAACAGACGCGCAGGTAATGCGCTGCTAATCGCTCCGCTAGGCCCATCTGCTCTGGGGGAGGTGCCCTCATGCATACACACACGCACACACACACACACACACACACACGGGAACACAAAGGCGCACAGGTGTTGATTGCGGCGCCGACGTTCGGCTTTCCATTCACCTACACGAGGCTGAGCGCACGGCTGCAGGCGCCAGCTGTGAGCGCCGACACAATCCAGTCCTGGCACGGACCCAAACTTCCTGTCAGGATGACATCGGCACGGCTACATACACGAGACCTCCTGGATCAGGTGCCGTGTCCGACAAGGTGTCGCTTATTACACACACACACACACACACACACACACACACACACACACCTATCTCTTACACCTGGAGTTCAGCCAGAGGAAGATGGAGGGGGAGATACCGCGTGTAATGGAGTGCTGTAATGGAGAGGCCGTCGGATCTGTCCGGGTGTGAGGGCGTGTGTGTGTGTGTGTGTGTTTGTGCATGGGGGTGATTGTGCATGGGGGTAATTACATGTGCTTTAATTGATAAGGTGGAAAAGCCGCATTGATTTGGTGTCAGCTGTAAAGTGAAGCGTGCCACGCCGGAGGCGGCGGTGAGGCGCAAGCTCTGCGGCCGTAATGACTTCAGCGTTCTGCTCTGTCAGCTCCGCTTTTCCAAGTCTCTTTCTCCTACCCATCACCCCCATACACCCCCCACCCACTTCTGTATCACTTTCTGACTTTTATGTGCATAACTGATTCATCCAAACACCTACAGGTCAGTTCGTGCACTGCACATTTCATGCTTAATCGGGAAGGAGTTTGCATGTTCTCCCTGTGTCCGTGTGGCTTTTCTCTGGGTTTCTGGTTTCCTCCCTCAGTCCAAAAACATGGATTCAAGGTGAATTGGCTGCTAAAAATTGCCCCAGTGTAGTGTTTGGGGAAGTGTGTGTGCACCCGGTGATAGGTTTGGCGGGGATCTCCCAGGATTTTAAGCTGCTGGTTGGGATAGTGATTTCATGTCTGTGTATTCGTCACGACAGTTAAATGTTCAGAAGCCGAAGCTGAGGTTCATCACATCACGCTGAACGTTCAGCACTGAAGTTTAAACAGTGAGTGATTACCAATAAATTAATCCGGATGTGATCTCAGTTTAGTTCTGCTGCAGTGATAAAGCTCATCTTGTTTGTGTGTGTGTGTGTGTGTGTGTGTGTGTGTGTGTGTGTGTGTGTGTGTGTGTGTGTAACAGTAATATCACATTGTGAAAAACTACACATATTAAGCCACTAACATTGTTGGAACCTCACAAGATGAGTTCAATAATAAATATGTTGTATGGATGGGGTTAATTCTAGTTAGTCTTCTAGTTAGAGTGAAGTTATGGGGAAGATTGTGCTGATGGTTAGTGTAAGGTTATGTAAAGGTTATGATTAAGATTTGGGTAAAGTTTTATACAAATGATGCATTAAAGCTAGTGTGTGTGTACGAGAGAGAGAGAGAGAGAGAGAGAGAGAGAGTGTGGGTGGGTGAGAGAGAGAGAAAGACAGAGAACAAGACAGTAAGTAAGAGAGTGAATTAAATTAAATTAAATTTAGATTATAGACTTTTAAATTATGGCTCTGAGAGAGAGAAGCTTTTTTTACTTCTTCAATCAGCAAAGAACAAAATTAAAAAATCACTTTCAGTTAATAAATTAGAGAAAAAACATTCAGCTGAAGAGCAACTTTATCTCCATTTATAGTTTTCTTTATAAACCATCATTTATTTCATACGGAATTAAATAAAATAATATATATAATTATGAATATACTATATATAAAAAATTCAATAATAATAATAATAATAATAATAATAATAATAACAATAATAATAATAATAAAAATAATAATAAATACAATACAACTACTACTAATTATAACGAGAATAACAATAGATGTTTTTTTCTAATCATCTAATAAATATAATGATAAATATAATAATAAAAAATAATAGATATAAGAAATACAATGATAATATAAATAATAATAAATATCAGAATAATAACTTTAATAATAATTTATTTAAAATATAATAATAATAATACTAATACTAATAATAATAATAATACTAATACTACTACTACTACTACTACTACTACTAATAATAATAATAATAATAATAATAATAATAATAATAATAATAATAATAATAAATGACAGGTTTTTTTTGGTAAAATGCACAGAGGTGGAATAATAATGTTAGCAAAATACCTCCCACCTCCTCCTGCCTCCTGCAGTAAAAACACTGTGAGCTTAATCAGCCTCAGAAAACAGAAGTTTACTGCAAATTCATTCCTCCTTCACTTCTGATGATTATAAAACATGTTTTACTGACTGTTTACAGACTGTACTGTCTGTTTAATAGATGCAGTAAATCCATATTAATTTATTGATTAATTTATAGATTAGTTATATTTGTTATTGTGTTGTTAGTTGTCCATTAGTTTTGTATTTTGCAGAATCCTTTTCTAATCGGTTCCTCTTTAAACTTGTGTAGAACCGAGCTGTGCTCTGCGTTTGTTGTGTAATCCTGTAGATGGCGCTGTACTCTGCAAATCGACACGCTCTCTGCTGCTTCCTGCCTTCAGTGCTCCACATTTTCGTTGGGATTCTTTATTTCTCTGATTTCTCTCTTTATTTCTTTTGATTGGAAGCGATGCAGCTGATTCCTGTTCTTCTGCAGAATGAGGCAGCAGTTTGTGAAGCCTGCTCAGTGTTAACTTCATGATTTAAAATGAAATGATTCTTTCATTCTGTACATTTCTGCACTTTTACAGACCTTTAAACATTATCCATTCATTATCTTTCGCTTTATCCTCTACTAGGGTCATGGTGGGGTTCCCCATGCCCATCCAGGGGAGGACATCTCGGGCGCTGGGTAGATAGACCCAGGACAGGGCGGCAATCCATCGCTGGGCACACACTCACTAACACAGACACGCTCTATATGGGGCAATGGATCCATGTTTTTGGACTGTGGGAGGAAACCCACGCAGACACGGGGAGAACATGGAAACTCCACCCAGATGGGGATTCGAACCGGGAATCCCTAGCGCTGAGAGGCGAACGTGCTAACCACTAAGCCACCGTGCCGCCGCTTTAAACATTACAAATATATAATTATACATTCATAACAAAAATGTTACCTGTAATATACGCGTGTGTTTGTGTGTGTATATGTTCATATATGTATATGTGTGCATGTATTTGTGTGTACATGTGTGTGTTTATGTATGTGTGTAAGTTTGCATAAATGTGTAGATATGTGTGTGTGTATGCATGTAAAAATATGCTGTGTGTTTATGTATGAGTGTTTGTTTACATAAATATATGGGTGTATGCATATATATATATATATATATATATATATATATATATATATAAACACACTGGACTCCCTAAAGCCAGGAAATGTCATGAGAATTAACACACACACACAGACACACAGACACACGCATATATATATATGTGTGTGTGTGTGTGTGTGTGTGTGTGTGTGTGTGTGTGTGTGTGTGTGTGTGTGTGTGACACGTTAATTCCCATGACATTTCCTGGCTTTAGGGAGTCCAGTGCATTTTCTTTTCGGGAACATCTTACGCCTGATTCGGAGCCAAACTCCACAAACACTCAACACGACTGATAGAGGATGATGGGAACGCTCGTTTTGTTTTCCACCACAGCGACTAAAAACCACTCCACATGCACTAAGCAAAATATACAGCAGTGTGTACAAGGCCTTAGACACAGAGTTTAAATAAAGTGACTAAAAACACAGAGGGTGATGGAGAACGTGTGGAACAAATGAGACATTCCAGACAGCAATATGCCAAAAATGTACCTGAACACACCTCACTTCTGTGCTGAAACACACATTAATACATTAATAAAACCGCAAACACAGAAACGACTTCACTGGGGATTTCTGGTGTGATACGTTAGAAAGTGAACGTGAGGAGAACGTGGACTGAATTGTTCCACCGGTCGGAAGCTCATTCAGAAATGATTTGTATTGCGTGTTCGCAGGGAGCTACTTTATTCATGAAACAGGAAACAGACGGGGTTTGAATCCACAGGTACGTGTTTTATGGAGCACCGCAGGTTAATGGATGGAGAGCAGCCGTGCTCGCTCTCCATTCTGATCTGTAATAGAGCGATCACTCTCCTCTCTGTTCACTCAAATTAATTATTGAAGTGAATGACTGAGGAGTTACAGCTCTTACACTCAAATACCTGTCAGCTACAATGGGATTTAAGCTTATTAGAGCCGTGTACCATTCTTTTTTATTTCTTTAGAGACCTGCATTAAATCAGCCGTCTGTACGATCACAATGAGATTCACTCGGTTCACCTTCGGACAACGTTCACTCTCACTGTACGGTAGATTTGATTAAACTGAGCGATTGATGCTTTGAGAGCAATTCAGATGTTTTTGCGGCCAAAAAAATAACACACACACATAAACACATACATACATCCATCCATTCATTATCTCCCGCTTTATCTTCTATTAGGGTCGCAGTGGGGTTCCCCATGACAATCCAGGGGAGAACGTTTCAGGCGTTGGGCAGATACACCCACCAATCTATCGCTGGGCACACACTCATTCACACAGACACACTCTATATGGGGCAATTGCATTCATTCATTATCACCCGCTTTATCCTCTATTAGGGTCGCGGTGGGTTCCCCATGCCCATCCAGGGGAGAACGTCTCGGGCGTTGGGCAGATACACTCAGGACAGGGCGCCAATCCATCAGTGGGCACACACTCACTCACTAAAACGCACTCTATATGGGGCAATTTGGAGAACTCAATTAACTTGATCCATGTTTTTGGACTGTGGGAGGAAATGGCTTCCCTATTCACCTATTCATTTTCTTCCACTCAGTCCTCTACAAGAGTGGTGTGTGTGTGTGTGGCAGTGGGGGTGGGGGGGGTCCAGTGGAGAATGTTTCAGGCACTGGGCAGGGAGTCAATCTATCGCTGGGCATCTTATAAAATACACATGTTTATTTGTAGCTTTTCTAAACTTGTTTTGTAAATGTTATGTGTGGTTCGAGGGCGTGATGGGCGGCGCCTGTAAACAGAGAGCAGGAGGGCAGTTTAGGTGAGTGCAGCACTTGGAAGACAGCACACCACCCCCACCCCACCCCCTGCTCCTTTTCTGTATGCAGTAAAAGTAAGTTGGAAAAGGGAGAGGGAGTCTCGGAGCCGAGAGAGCTGCACTCAGTGTGTGTGTGTGTGTGTGTGTGTGTGTGTGTGTGTGTGTGTGTGCAACTTATATCCACTATACTATAACAGTGTAAACACTTTTGTCTAATAATGCTGATGATGTGTGTGTTTTTTTTACCCGCCGGTCCGCCGTCCGTCTGCTGCCGAAACCCCGGAGCGTTCACCTCATGAACGTCTCACCAGCGTGCGGCCGCCTGAATATACATGTGTGCATGTGGAATGTTAAAATAAACCCTTTCTTTTCTTTTAAATGGTCTTATTTGAAATCCTTCTAATTAAAGGTGAAGCTTCACAGTCAGAAAGATCAGAAATGATTCACCTCCTGGAATAAAATGTACAACCTCCTCTAATCTCAGCCTGATGCTGCAGGAGGGTGATGGAGAGGCCACGCTTCCTCCATAAGATTTACTTTAAGGGGCTGCAAACTGAGTGCGTGCATGTGTATGTTTGTTCATGGCCTTGAAAGCTGGATAAATAGTTTGGAGCCACACACACATACAACCACACACACACACACACACACACACACGCATGCCGGCTGACGGAAGGCAGGTACACTGTTTAACCGCAACAGGTAAACTTTGAAGCGCCACATGCTCGTGAGGTTTACGCTACGTAAACCGTCCACTTCCTCCTCGATGAGCGTAACGTAAACGGAACGCTGTAAACACGCCACGCCAGTGAGCTGGTACCTTGGCGCCCAGCTGGGGCCGCCGCACTGTGATGAGCTGTCGGAGAGGCTGCGATCCTCAGCAGGGCTGAACAAAACCCTCCAAATACGATTATACTTGCCACGGTGTCAATTCCGCATGTTCTAGAGTTTAATTTGGCAATGCATGGCACCGACCTTCACCTGAAACCTGCCTGGAAACATCTAGAACCCAATACAGATATTAAAATGTCAATATAGAGACGGCACGGGGGCATATTGGTTAGCACATGGGGATCCAGGTTCAAATCCCGATCTGTGTGGAGTTTCCATATTTTCCCACAGTCCAAAAACATGGATTTAAGGTGAATTGACTTCTTTAAATTGACTTCTTTAAATTGCCCTTATGTATGTAGTGTGCTCCTGTGTTCATATGTGTTTACATATGATTATGTGTGTGTACCTGGGTGTACTCTGCGTATTTGTGTGTGTAAATAGGTATATATATGTGTGTATCTGGATGTTTACAGTGTGTGTGTGTGTGTGTGTGTGTGTGTCCAGTAAGGGATTGTCAACCCGTCCAGGGTGTATCTGCCCAGTGCCTAAAACGTTCTCCCTTGTATAGGCATGTGGAACCTGCTACATGGAGAACACTCTTCTTCATGCCACTAGTCTATTGTACAGGTACGGGATGGTAGCTCATTAGTTACGTTGTTTTATGTTTTAACCAACTTGGAGGTTTATGACCTGAGTCCAGCAAAGTGTGGGCCCTTAAGCATGGCCCTTAACCCTCATTGCTCCCGGGCGGCTATAAAATGGCTGACTGTGCACTGAGCCAAGCAGGTCTAAGTTGAGATACCTGTGAGTCACTTTGAATAATGTAATGTGATGTGAGGACTCAAAACTAAACCATCGGAACATAAAGAAATCCTTTCCAGTTCCCTTTTGGTGACTGCAAGCTGAAACTACCTCTGCTGTTTGACCTCTGTCCACTATTTTGACATTTCCAAGATGAATGTTTTTCTCTGGCGCTCGCGCATTTGTTAAGCCCCACTGCCCCGTGTCTCCTCTGAGGCAGACGGGAATGGCAACAGATTGTACGAGCTTTCCTGTGCATTGTGTTAAAGGCCTTGACTTGGACTTTGATGCTGCCAGGTCTGACCTGAACGAGAAACAACGCGGGGGTGGGGGTGGGGTGGGGTGGGGGGTGCACAGAGACAGAAGAGTGGTACGAGCAAGAGAGTTATAGTGGAGGTAGGATTTCAGACAGGATGATGTGGCGCAGCAGAAATAATGACTGATTTAAAAAGTGAAGCAACAAGCACACTGTGACCTTGAGCGCTTCAACCTGGACAGAAACATGACTTATTATAAGAAACACAGTGAACTGCTTACAACAGCAACCTTGACTGGATTCCAGATGTATTTCATCACACACAGTAGGTTTTATAAGCTGCGCCGCCAAATATGAGGACAGCACGTTAGCTAAATAATTACAGTAAAACCTCGATTCTGATCCGTTTGCAAAACAATCAGTGAAATCCAAAATTGCTGAAGCACCTATTTCTATTTACATCAAGGTAAACACAATTCATTTTTTCTAGAGACTCTAAAAAAACACGAAACCCATTTTACAGAGAAGAAATGTAGAGTTTAATACTAATAATCGAACAAAGAATTATATAAAGAGTAGTTAATATTAAATTTATTAAATTAATATGGGCCACACGGTGGCTTAGTGGTTAGCATGTTCTCCTCTCGTGCTAGGGGTTCCTGGTTTGAATCTCAATCTGGGTGGAGTTTCCATGTTCTTCCTTTGTCCACGTGGGTTTCCTCCGGGTTCTCCGGTTTCCTCCCAAAAACATGGATCAAGTTAATTGAATTCTCCAAACTGCCCCATGTAGAGTGTGTCTGTGTGAGTGAGTGTGTTCCCAGCGATAGATTGGCGCCCTGTCCTGGGTCTATCTGCCCAGCGCCCAAAATGTTCTCCACTGGATGGGCATGGGGAACCACCCACAACCGTAGAAGAGAATAAAGCGAAAGATAATAGTTGGATGGATGGACTAATGTAAATAGTAAAAGAATGTTTAACATTTATCGGAACGGCGTCTTAACTGTTTTTGATTGATTCAAATTAATAAGAACTTATTAACTTAGTATTAATTAATAAGAAAGCACATTATAAATCTCTGCTTTGAAAGCGCATCAATGCCTTTTTATCGCTTACTTTTTCACCACAATGGAATTTATGGTAGACGGCGACTTTCTGTACATGTGGCCATCTTAATGGCCCTCTCGTATATTATAATGATTTCCTTCTTCATCTCGATCGTGTTTCTGCCCTTTCTCTTTGACGGGCTGCAGGCTCTGGAAAGTTGTTATTTTTTTCCATGATGGCGTTAAAGGTAAAGCATTAACTTCACTTTTACTTAGCTAGGAAAACTTAACCAGGGCAATGAGATTTGTGCACGTTGCGTGAGCACGATGATTAAATCCGAAGCAAATGGCAAAAACAGATGTAATTTTCACGGAGAACATCATTTAAGAATCTGGTGATATCTGAAGAGGTTCCACTTTATATAACATGATAATTATCCTGACATTATATTAAATTATAATGAAATAAATGTGTAATGGCGGCACAGTGGCTTAGTGGTCAGCACGTTCTCCTCTCAACACTAGGAATTCCCGGTTCGAATCCCCATCTGGGTGGAGTTTCCATGTTCTCCCCGTGTCCGTGTGGGTTTCCTCTGGGTTTTCCGGTTTCCTTCCACAGTCTAAAAACATGGATCAAGTCAATTCAGTTCTCCAAATTGCCCCATGTAGAGGGTGTGTGTGTGAGTGAGTGTGTGCCCAGCGATAGATTGGCGCCCTGTCCTGGGTGTGTCTGCCCAGCGCCCGAAACGTTCTTCCCTGGATGGGCATGGGGAACCCCCCCGCGACCCTAATAGAGGATAAAGCGAAAGATAATGAATGAATGAATGTGTAATAGATTGTGTGAATGTGTTAATCTGTGATTATATTTTCGTAATAATTTCCTTATAAATTACAATAGTACATCGTCTCAAAGCAGCTCTACAGTATTCTGAGTTTGAACCCCCAAAAAGCAAGTCGGAGTTCCAATGGCAGGGGAAAAAAAACCCCTATTAAGTTGGTTTATAAGAAAGAAAGTTTGTGAGGACCGAGGGTCAATGGGTAGACACCTCCTCCATAAGCGAGTGGTGGGGAGGGGGGGCAAGAGGGGATGCAGCATCAAGAGTGCAGGACCCATGTACAGATGTGCAATGATCAGGTGAACATTTTTGAAATTATCTATATAAGCAGGGACAGGCTTAGAACATATGAGTGTATGTTGACAGTCAAGAGGCGACAATGCTAATGCTAACATGATAGCTTGTTTAACTGAATTTAAAGCCATGTGATCGATCGGCTAAGGTGACGCACCTCTAGCATAATGCTAGCCACTGTGCTAATGGCTAAAGTCTTTGTAAAATGTAAAGTAAACAGACTCTGCGGGACGTGGCATGAAGGAAATTTGAAGGGGATTAGAAAATAAATTAGGAGAGACTAAAACCAGCTGGAAAAGATAAAACCATCAGACATGTAAATGTTTATTCAACCACTTCCTTGCTAGCATTTCCCATTATCCTGTATGACCAATGCTAAGTAAACACCGCTGTCCATACAGAATGTCTCAGATGAACCAATAAGGCTCTACAGTTAGAACCTTATCACTGTAATAAGATTAAGAATATCAACTCTACTGTTTATTACAGAATAAATATCTATTTACTTTCAAATATATCTACAGGTGGAATAATTCCTCTGTAGTTTGGGTGATGAGTTTCACGTCTTGGGTGACATTTATTCATCCATCCATTATCTTCCGCTTAGTCCTCTACCAGGGTCAAGGGGGGGCATGTTCCCCATGCTCATACAGAGAGGTACGTCCAGATTCCAGATTCAGGCACTGTCCAGATTCATCTATTGGCTAGCACACACACACCCAGACAATATGGTACATTTTTTTGGACTGTGTAGGAAACCCGGAGAACCCGGAGAACCATGCATACTCACGGCATCAAGGTTCAGTGTTTATTAAACAGAGAGGTGTTTGTATGTTCTCCCTCTGTCTCCTTCCACAGTCTAATGACATACGTCGTATAAATAGGAGAAACCAAATGGACCGTTGGTAGGTCAGACCAGTTAGGGGGTTCTTTATTGGGATTCTTTATTGGGATTTGCAGCTTTAGGATCAAAGAGTTAAGTTTTAAAAATCACCTCTAGGTGTAAAAGCGTCACATGTACAAGGGTAGTGACATGTTCAGGCTGCATTCCTGCTTTTAATATGAATTAGTCTTTAATTAATTAAGGTCTGCTTAAGTTTGAATGCATTCACATTAACGTTGAAACTCTGAAGGTTTGTTCGGTCTCTTCACTGATTCTCAGCACAAAGGTGCTTCCTGTGTTCGGAGTTGGAGCGTTCCTGACTGCTATCAGACCTTTTCCTGAAATCCTAACGGCCATCACAACACACACACAAACTGAAACACCAACGTCAGGTGTTGTTACATCACCTTTTGCCCACAACCACAGTAGCCACATAGGTAATAAACCTTTAACATGCCTGCACCCCTTCCCCCCCAACAGAAAATGTAGAACTTGCTACATATCCTGAACTTCTTCATGATCCTGTTGGGCTGTAAATATAAAGTCAGGAAGTCGAGGTGCTGAACTCTACTTAATCTGGAAACTAGTGCACCACTGTTCAGATTCTCTCATTATTATATGCGCTTTAATATCTATTAATATAAAGTCTGTGTGTGTGTGTGTGTGTGTGTGTGTGTGTGTATATTTGTATGTCTGTGTGTGGTGTGTGTACAATTTGTGTACCCATAGTGTCTCTCTCGCTCTCTCTCTCTCTCTCTCTCTCTCTCTATACTGTATATATATATATATATATATAGATGTAGATATATGTATATATATAGAGAGAGAGAGAGACACACACACACACACGTATATATATATATATACACCTATAGACACACACTATGGGTACACACACCACACACACAGACATACAACATATGTGTGTGTGTGTATATATATATATATATATATATATATATATATATATATATATGCCGCGACCCTAATAGAGGATAAGCGGAAGATAATGAATGAATGAATGAATGAATATATATATATGTATGTGTGTGTGTGTGTGTGTGTGTGTGTGTGTGTGTGTGTGTGTGTGTGTGTGTTGACTGGCTTTAAACTTTAAACAGCATCTAGTTCATTGTCAGAAACACCAGCAAACTCCAGCATGCTTCAGTGAACATGCCACATCCTACACACACACACACACACACACACACACACACACACACACACACACACACACACACTCGATACCCAAACTGTACATAAAACCTCAAACTGTTCTCACAGGGTGACAACTTGTTTTTTTCCTTCTTTATGCTCCTCGCTCTCCATTTCTTTTTGTAAATCCCTCTGTTCCAGCGTGTCAGCAGAACCTCAGACATCAAAGCAAACACATTGTACTTATGCTCAAGTGAAACCACGCGAGTCGAACCAGCAGCAACACATTCTGATGGAAAAACAGCAGTTGTGTTAAAATCTTGACGAGATATAAGAGTTCTTCAGATTGTTTAAAAGGTTCCTCACGGTTGCTACTTTACCAGTTCCATCTGTTCTAAAGCTGCACCTCACTCAGGAAAACTGTACCCATCTAATGATGATCCCTGATGTTTCACCAGAACTTTTTTGTGGTTCTCAGCCAAGTCTCATCTAGAGATTAACTTCATCAAAAATGTTTAAAAAGTATGAGACATTCTACATAAATTGCCTCTGTAAATTGCACCTATATAGTGTGCCCAGTAATGGATTGGCACCCTGTCCTAGGTGTATCTGCCCAACACCTGAAATGTTTCCCCTGAATGGGCATGGCAACTACCCCAACAACCCCAGTAAAGGATTAAGCAGAAGATAATGAGATTAGATTAATTAAATTAGACAGTATAGTGGTTAGCACCTCCACCTCTTGACGCTGGGGATCCAGGTTTAAATCCCGATCCATGTGGGTTTCTGCTTTTTCCTCCCACAGTCCACAAACAAGGATTCAAAGTAAATTGATTGCTCTAAATTGACCTCATATTGTATGTGTGTGAATTTGTGTGAGTGAGTGTGTGCAATAGATTTGCACCCTGTCCTGGGTGTAACTACGGAACCTGGAACATTCTCCCATAGATGGGCATAGGGAACCCCCCTCCCTTTACCCTATTAAAAGATTAAGAAGAAGATATTGAGAGGAGCGGCACGGTGGCTTAGTGGTTAGCACGTTCTCCTCTCAGCGCTAGGGATTCCCGGTTCGAATCCCCATCTGGGTGGAGTTTCCATGTTCTCCACGTGTCTGCGTGGGTTTCCTCCGGGTTCTCCGGTTTCCTCCCACAGTCCAAAAACATGGATCAAGTTAATTGAATTCTCAAAAAAATTGCCCCATTTAGAGTGTGTCTGTGTGAGTGAGTGTGTGCCCAGCGATGGATTGGCGCCCTGTCCTGGGTCTATCTGCCCAGCGCCCGAGACGTTCTCCCCTGGATGGGCATGGGGAACCCCACCGCGACCCTAATAGAGGATAAGCGGGAGATAATGAATGAATAAATGAATATTGAGAGGAGATGAGGTAGCTGATTGGTTGGAATGTTGCTATATTAATCTAAATGGTTGTGGGTTTAAACTCCAACTCAGTGTGGGCCTTTGTGCCCTTAATACTCGTTGCTTCAGAACCCCTAGTTCTCTAACCTTAACCATTAAACCGGGGTACTTGTAAATCACTTTAGATAACAGCCTTATGCAATGTAATGTATTCAGACATACACACCTGATTTGAAACCACAGTCATATTTATATGCAATAAAAAATAAAAGTCACCAATTTGTAGTGAAACGGACCATAACAATTGTTTTTATTACATAATAGTCATTTCTACGTGCCTTTTATTAGAAATCTTATACTGTCACAACTCTAAGCTGTCTTATTTCACAAAGAGAAGTCTCTCTATTTCGATGGCTCCTTAATTGAGTGTGTATTACTGTGTGTGTGTGTGTGTGTGTGTGTGCACCAGTACATTAGGATGGGAGGGGTTTCCCCCCATATGTGATGAAATAAAATTTAATAACTAAATAAAAATGTAAATAAAGATTTGCTTAAAATGACTTCCCCCCACAAAATAACGCTCCCTCCCCCTTGAGCTAATACGCAGCGAGCGCGTGCGTTCGGGGTGCGGCTGATGCGGCGCGTGACCTTTGCGAATGCTTTCTTCCTTGATTAAAGGCATATTAAATTTGTTTGAATAAAGCTCGTTGTAATGGCACATCATTTGTAAGAAGCTATTAGAGGCTGGAAATTGTGACAGTGGATTTGCATGGAAATGCGCCGCGCTCGCACCGAGGATCATTTACCGGAAGGAGCGCGACGCTCACCTCCATCACTCGTCCTGACAAAGACCAGATCTAACTTCACACTTCTCTCTCAACCTTGGGAGAAAGCGGATGAGGTCGGGTACGAGGCACTTTTGACAGATTGCCTCGCTGAGCTGCACACCTTTGCGGCATTGAGCCTTTAATCCTTTGGTGTGATGTCACATATGTGTCATAGACATAAAGCCAGGTGTGTGTGTAGAGGAGGAGATCTGTCTGGCTTCCTGTGAAGGAATAATTCATTCTGCCTAATTCTTAAGATACAAGGGCTTTAAAATGTTGAGTGGGTGTGTGTATGTGTGTGTGTACTATTCATTTCAGTGTAATCCGACCTATAGACACTTTATATTCTCTGTTGTTTAGAATAATATTACTCCAAAGAGTTTCATGGTGGAGGTTTGTATGACGCAGGTCATCAGGTCGTTCTTTAACCATACTGACTTAAGGATGAGTCTCCTGAGATAAAGACCTCAGTCTAACACGTGTCTCTTGAGTTTTAGTAAAGAGCGCAATCTCATTAAAATCTTCCATTGTCTCAGATTGGCCAGAATAATTAACATCATTCTCCACTTAATCCTCTACTAGGGTTGCGTGGTGGTGGTGGTGGTGGGGGTGGTGGTGGTGGTGGGGGTGGTGGAGGGGGTTCCAATCCATCACTTGGCCCACAATCACTAACATTCACAGAGACAATATAAAAGGGCAATTTAAAGCAGTTAATTCACCTTGAATCCATGTTTTTTAGAGAGTGGGAGGGAACCGGAGAACCTGAAGAAATCCCACACAGACATGGGTAGAACATGAAAAGTTCACTCAGACCCGGATTCGAACCTGGAACCCCAGCACTGAGAGGATTACGTGCTAACCACTACACCTGTCTGCCTTTATTATTATTATTATTATTATTATTATTATTAAAGCGGCACGGTGGCTTAGTGGTTAGCACGTTCGCCTCTCAGTGATGGTGATTCCTGCTTCGAATCCCCATCTGGGTGAAATTTATATGTTCTCCCCGTGTCTGCGTGGGTTTCCTCCGGGTTCTCCGGTTTCCTACCACAGTCCAAAAACATGGATCAAGTTAATTGAGTTCTCCAAATTGAGTGTGTATGTGTGAGTGAGTGTGTGCCCAGTGATAGATTGGCGCCCTGTCCTGGGTGTGTCTGCCCAGCGCCCGAAACGTTCTCCCCTGGATGGGCATGGGGAACCCCACCGCGACCCTAATAGAGGATAAAGCGGAAGATAATGAATAAATTATTATTATTATTTGTATTTTTATTTTGGGTTCTGCCCCGTGTCTGAATCTGTGCTTGTGCTTTAGACTCATATCCTGTCTGAATGTTGCCTTAATGGGAAATATGCTGGATGTATCTGGGGATCTTCTGCCGTGACCCAGTAAGGTTGATTGTCCCTGTTACTCCGCCTCTAATTTAATATGTACGCTTCCAGCCATTCCTTCTTCATATTCCTCATCCAAATGTGGTTAATATTATCATCTCTAAGTCAAATATCATACAGATTAACCTTAAATTAAAAGCACTGCCCTGGTGCTGGGGGAATTACCCACATTAAACGGCTTATTTTGGAGGTGAACAAAAAGGAAGTAACTGTAAAGAGACTTCAGCTCCAGAAACAAAAGCATGTGACCTTTCAGAACAAAATGAATACTTGGTGCAGATTTAATTTCAAATACTCCATTATATATAAAGTATTGCCTATACATTAATATTAAGTCCAGTGTTAGAACCAACATTCAGTATGAGCCAATAAATCAATCAATGTACCAATCAATCAAGACTCAATTAAACTAATGAGACTAAGAAATTATTTGGTGAAGACTTTACTTTTAATTAAAGCAAAATCAAAACTATATGATCTTCTAATCTTATTATCGTCAACATAATCCTCTATTAAGGCTCTATCACAGTGTGGGGGGGAGGGGTTCCTTATGCCCATCTTAGGGAGAAGGTTTCGGGCGCTGGGCAAATACACCAGGACGAGGCACCAATCCATCACTGGGCATGCACTCTCACACTATATACAGACAATTTAGAGCAGCCAATTCACCTTAACCAATTCCATGTTTTTGACTGCTGGAGGAAACCGGAGAACCCGGAGGAAACCCACACGGACACGGGGAGAATATGGAAATTCCACCCAGATTGGATATCACTTTGAATTAATTGTCTACTACCAAAGGCATTTATCTCGTTCGCTTGATTTTCAGTTTCTGGAGGTGAATCATTCCCACAACATGATGCTACCACCAGCATGCTTCACTGTAAAGAAGCTACATGTAATACACACCAAAGTCATTTAAACCAATAAGTTCATATGGTGTGAAGGTGACGTTATATAAACATACTAAACATATTCCACGAGGGCGGGGTCCTGTTTTATGGCTTAGACATGAGCCTGGACACCAAATTTTATTCTACCCTCATCTGCATTTGCACGTTGGTACGCGGCACCATTGTCATCCTGGTTAACCCTTTCTTAGCCAGCGCTTGTTTTTTTTTTATTTTATTTGGGGGGGGGGGTGGCATTTAGGCAGAATGAATTGCTTGCTTAGACACAGCTAACTAAATAAAAGTCAGCAGCAGTGGAGAGTATGAAAAATGGATTTTCATTACTGTTTCATTGATTCCAGTAAATAAGGGCCGCGGGCTGGCGATGCCAAGGCTGCAAAAACGGTAATAATTTAATCTAAGGTGACACATACCGAAATGCATGTGGACAAAAATCATCCTTGAATATTAAAGGAAAGCCCCGAAGACAAGGAGGAGGAGAGCAAGGAGCCGGAGACGCGCGCATTTAAATGCATGCAGATTGCCGCCTAACCTATTTAAAACCCGAAATTAAAGGTTCTCGCCATAAATCACATTTCGCAGGCAAGGATGTGGCTGGTGGTGCCACCGTTTACCAGGAAACCTGAAAGGTTAAAGCATGCGGTGCATTAAATTGTACATGGATAATTAATACTTTTCTCCCACGGCTGTTTCCACGATAATAATAATAAAAACGGGAAATAGAGTCGGCTGAACTGTGACAGTTTTAAAAAAAGGAATGCTGCAAGAGAGACGCTTTAAATAACTCGGATACTTAAAAACCTTTTAATCGTCGTAATTTCTGGTCGTTTATTTAGATACCTGCTTCTAATGAAGTTTATGAGGAGGGATTAGTTAAAGTGAGACAGAGCTCACCTTCACTGTGGGTTGTGACACACACACACACACACACACACACAGACATACACACTACACACATAGATCAAATAGCTACAATTGCCCCAGTGGCATGTCTTAGCCCTTAAGCCAGAGTGCTTTAACAGAGTGTGCTGGCTGTCACCAATTAGTAGCTGTTACCAGAGCTCGTAAGGGGCTCTTAATTTGACAGCGCTGTTCAAAGGTGTTGACCCTCTATATTGCTCGAGGATAACACTCAAACACCACACACACCTAAACGGTGTTAAATCCTTACATCTGACACCCCTAACCTTTCTATTCTATAAACCTCGTACGAAGTCTGCAGCTTTTTCCAGCTTAACCTCATGTTTTCGTCCATAAACATGAGTGTAAAACATCGCATTTACGTTAAAGTCACCGTAAAACCGCTGATTTTGCATTCTTACTTAATGAATTTCATTCTTTTTGTGCCAAATTTTCGTTTTAAATAAATAGAGATGAAAGTACGAGGCTGAAGGCCCTCATTAGATAAAGGCAGACGGCGTGAATGCCCAGGCAGACGCAGCGCCGGAGCGGCGGCGAAGGCCGACTGTCGTCTCACCTCGCGTCGCCTCGCCTCGCCTGTGCGCAGACCAAGTTGCTCTCGCACGAACGTCAAAGGCGACAGCCAGCTAACACTTACGTTCTGCTCCCATGGGTGAAAAGTTGTGAACGAAGAAAGGAGGAGGTGGAGGTGCAAAATAAAGACAGACCACATTCAGTGATTCACTTCTGATGATTCACTAAGAGGAACAGCCAATCAGAGTGACGCACCATCTGTCGATCACAAGCGCACCGTGCCAGCATCACAGGTCACAATTACAGGATGATCTGTGGGGTCCCTGACTTTAGGAGATCGCCCCATAATACTGAGACATCCGGCATCTACATGTTTACATGTTCTCCCTGTGTCCGTGTGGGTTTCCTCAGGGTTCTCTAGTTTCCTCCACTGTCCAAAAACATGGATTCAAAGTAAATTGGCACCTATATAACTGCACCTATATAGTAAGTGTGGGTGAATGTGTGCTTCACAATGTAATCTAGCCAATTTTTTTAAAGGGAACGTTGATTGCAGAGTAACAAGATATTGGTTTCTATAACAATAAAAAAAATGCCCTCTAGTGGCCAATTTACAGAACACTATTTATAGACAACATCAACAACAGGTTTTAGTGCTCATCTGGAATTTGCTCACTGTTTATATTAATCTGCATTTCCATTTATGGTACCTGTTTAAACTAATGTATTGTATATCATGCATCAATACGAATGTGGAGCACTCAGAGGTGTGTGTTATTATTAATAATTTCATGGATGTACAAACTGCTCAGCCAATCAGATTTAAGTACCGCAACAACCTGTTTTATAGGTTAAATAGGTTAAAGCTATGGTATGAATGTAGTATTTTGTATTAATAAGTCGCACTAATGAGTTTTTAATTACATCATTAAATAGACAAATAAATACATGCTTTTATTTTTATATTTATGATGGTCACCTTCTTTAACTCCAGGCTCGGGTTCTGTGTCTGAGGTGATTTTGTGTTCTTAAACCCCCTAAATGTTTGTATACATGATCATGATGGCTAGTTTCCAAAGTTAGGGGGACTGTGAGGAGAGGAAAGCTGACATGCGTCTGTACCCATTACACTGCCCTCTTTACACATCGCCTTCCGTTTTAGCTGCTTCACTACCCACACTGTGGAGGCCATAATGGTCCGGCACTATTCACACACACACCAACATTAGTTAGGCTGACTGAAGCCTGAGGCAAAATAGTTTGTACTGCCGACTTTGTCCTGAATCCTTAATAACGCTCTCCAGCGGTGTATTCTTACCTGTCTTATGTCCTATGAGTCCCAAATCTTATTCATCGTAGCCTGGACTTAAAGTCTTTAAAATTATATGGATCACAGACTGATGTTATTTATATTTTGTCCGTGAATCAAAAAAATTCCAAATGGTCTGTCCACCTCCTTTCATAGAGTTTCCTCCGGTTACGCTGCTTTCAGACCTGCATTTTCTTATTAAATCATTTCAACCAATAAGTATCATTTCAGCATCATTTGTTGTCAGGGTCAAACAATCTGCCTGTGACTTCACTATCAGTTTTGCAGCATGAAATAAGAGCCAATCGAATGGCTGTTTTAACCATCAGATTTTGAATTGGCGACACAAAGGCACTCTAGCAGTACGTTTGGTCAGTTTATTCACGCCCTTTGATTGAATAGTCAGAGTACTGCCTCGCTCTGGCATAAAACTTCATTCATTATCTTCCGCTTATCCTGTATTAGGGTCGCGGTGGGGTTCCCCATGCCCATCCAGGGGAGAACATCTCGGGCGCTGGGCAGACAGACCCAGGACAAGGCGCCAATCCATCGCTGGGCACACACTCACTCACACAGACACACTCTAAACGGGGCGATTTGGAGAATTCAATTAACTTGATCCATGTTTTTGGACTGTGGGAGGAAACCGGAGAACCCGGAGGAAACCCACGCAGACACGGGGAGAACATGGAAACTCCACCCAGGGCATAAAACTTATGCCAGAAATCTGACTCGACTTTCAGCATCAGCTTCAGTTGCAGCCGAAAATGATAGAACTTCTTAATGGAACTAATTAAACTCTTTTTGAGGCAAAAAAGGCGGATTGATTTTGTACAAATATTCAGGATTTTTGCTGATTGTTATTTTTCTAAATAATATCGCAGTTTTATGAGGTTATTGTTGGTGATTATTTTTATTCTGGTCATCAATCTGTGATGCAGTGACACTTTATACTGCATTTCCGCAAAATAAGATGTTTTTATAGCCATCAAATAGTTATTGTCAGGTGGATTGATTCAGACGGTTGCAACTTGCAGTGAAATGCCGCTCCCTCTTGGACGCGTCTCCAACAGCTTCGGCTGCCGTCCCGTCTTCTCCTCGGGTCGTACAAGAATTTCACTGTGTATAAAAATGCATGTGAAGAATAAACTTGACCTTGATCTTTGACGACTAACACCACATGTTAAATAAGAGAATAAATTAAATAGAAAAAAGGGCGGCACAGTGGCTTAGTGGTTAGCATGTTCTCCTCTCAGCACTAGGGATTCTCTCCCCATGTCCACGTGGGTTTTCTCCGGGTTCTCCAGTTTCCTCCCACAGTCCAAAAACATGGATCAAAGTCAAATGAATTCTCCAAATTGCCACATATAGAGTGTATCTGTGTGAGTGAGTGTGTGCCCAGCAATAGATTGGCGCCCTGTCCTGGGTGTATCTGCCCAGCTCCTGAAATGTTCTCCCCTGGATGGGTATGGGGAACCCCATCGTGACCCTACTAAAGGATAAAGTGGAAGATAATGGATGGATAAATAGAAAAAAAATAAAACTAAACTGCCCAGCGATGGATTGGCGCCCTGTCCTGGGTGTATCTGCCTAGCGCCTGAGATGTTCTCCCCTAGATGGGCATGGGGAACCCCACTGCGACCCTAATAGAGGAAGCGGAAGATAATGAATGAATGAATAAAACTAAACTGTATATTTCAGTAAGAACCAAGAGAAGGTTAAAAACTATATGAACCCAACAACTTTACAAAATGAATGAGCGAAACAGATTTATAGGTGTAATTAAAATGATTTTTGGGTTAATGTGCCTCTGTGCAACTAAAACTATGGTGCAACTAAAGCAGGGCAAAGTGAAAGTCGACTAGTAAAAGTCCTGTGAGGGTCCTGTTAATGTGCGGTGTGCAGTATAGAGTTTGGGTTTGTTCAGCATCAGATTCCGAATTGTCCTCAGGAAGAAGCTCCTCCTCATCCTCCTCATGTATTTGCTCTCAGGGAGCGAAAACACTTTCCTGATGGCAACTGAGTGAACAGTTTAATATTAGGATGCATATTTTGGCATTAACAGTGTATAGTGTATAACATGGTGAGTGTGTGTGCATGTTCACATCTTGAAGGCTCTTACAGAAATGTCAACTAATGCACTGTCTGCTTCGGGCAAAGCGTTTTGTCCTCTCTAGATTTAGCATCAACTGGCACCCCGCCTTCCGCTTGGCTCTGTGTGTCGGCGCTAAATACGGTTTAGAGAGAGAAATGGACGGATAGAAACAGTGACAGAGTAAAAGTGCAACGGTGACCAAGACGGAAAGTCATTGTTAAAGCGATAAGTGTGCGCGACTTTGAGACGCTTCCCACTGAAGCGTCAAACTGCCACGCTCTGTACACTGTTGCCCATTTGCCGTTGTCTGACTGACCTTTTCCCCAAATTCATTACGCCTGATTTCGTTGGATTATTTAATTTGCCCCGCCTTGAGATCACGCAAGGCCACGGAGTTTAGCATTTACACAAAATGCACAGTTAAAAGAATTAATCGCGTTTAAGAGCAACTTTCTTTCCGTCTTTCTGTCTGGTTCTGATCTTCAGTCTAATGAGAAACAATCCGGTCCAATTCCACACTAATCCCACCAACACACACTCACACACAGCACACAGTGGGCTCGCTGCGTACACTCCCAGAGGTTCAGGGATTATTCTGGAAACAACAAACTGCTGGTGTTTTGGCTTTCCGCTTCGAACTTTGCTCTTTTTTATGGCTCTGATGTTTTATTTCGCTCGTCTTTGTGATTTTTCGGAGGCCGTATGATGCATTGTGTGTGAACGCCACACTTTCAGGCTTAATTGGTTAAGCAGTTTTGCTGTGAGTAATTCTATAATCACAGCGTTGTCAGGCGGTTCGTGATTCATTATACAGACCTCTCCGGTGGTTCACAGGCAGCAGAGACACTTCCCAAATCGCATTCTAAAAGGTATGAGGACCTGAACTGCAATTCATCTCCTGAGAGGTCGTATAATTGGTTCTCTGGTTTTACTGACGTTTTACTTTTTAAAACTTAAAAGTGATGTTTTTGATGCTGAACAAAAGCAAATTATAGGTACAATGTCAGTTTGTGTGATTTGTATAGGGAACACACACACACACACACACAGACAGACTTTCGTAGACAGGTTTGAATCTCGATCTGGGTGGAGTTGCCATGTTCTCACCGTGTCCCCATGGGTTTCCTCTGGGTTCTCTGGTTTCCTCCCACAGTCCAAAAACATGGATTTAAGGTAAATTGCTACACACACACTTACTCACATAGACACACTATATAGGGGCAATTTAGAGCAGCCACTTTACCTTGAAGCCATATTTATGGACTGTGGGAGGAAACCGGAGAACCCAGAGGAATCCCACACAGACATGGGGAGAACATACAAACTCCATCCAGATAAGGATTCAAACCTGGATCATCACTGAGAGGCGAATGTGCTAATCAGTATGCCACTGTGCCGCCCAAAATGTATTTATTTCAGTTTATTTTGAAGGCTGTACCAGTTTTTTTTTGTTTACCAGTTATTAGTAGAAGTCTGTTTATTACTAAACTGCATATAAAAGGAAACAGTTCATGAACCGAAGGCCGCAAGATTCCTCGAATTATTAAAAGGTTATAATTTGCTCTTCATAGAACAATCCATCCTCCAAATACAATACAATATACTGTGATTATTAAGGATAATTAACAAAGATAAGCACAGTCTGGTGTTTCTGCTTGCAGCCAGCAGACGAGGCCTCTGGCTGTGCTATAATTATTCCTATTAGCAAATTAAGTCATTACATAGGATTCTTCCGCTTTTCATCTAGCTGCGCAAATTACCTTTTAGTCCTGTAAATGGAGTCCGAGCCGAACCTGATTTCCCTGCACTTTCTGTAATTTTCTGTAATGACTCGTGTTCAATCGCGGGCTGAATGCTCGCTGTGATGGATGAAGCGGTTCTGTTGGAAATGTTTTGACTGATACCTTCATGTGAAGTGCTGGAACCTATTGAGTATAAATACAGACCGGCTGTATTACGTTTACATGACCTGAGTTGGTACATCATTTATACTGCACTGTTCAGGAGAGCCGCGGGTGTCAACATACATACTGCACCAGTCCATTGTTTGGCCACGCCCCCTATTTCCTCGACTTACCATATAGATGGACAGACTGTAGTCCATCTGTGTTCTTTGTTGTTGTTAGTCCCCTGTTGGTTCTCTGTCCTCTATTGGTCAGGACCATCACAGAACAGGTATTATTTGGGTGGTGGATTGTTTATTGTCAGTTCTGCAGTGACACTGATGTGGTGAGGGGGTTTTAGTGCAGCAGTGCTGCTGTCGTTTTATTTAAACACCTCAGTGGTACTGCTGGGACACTGCTCTGTGGTGCTACTATTGGGGTTCTGACCATTAGAACAGAGTAAAGGGGACGTACACAGTATGTACAAACATACAGTCTGGAATTGTAGATCTACAAAGTCCATCTTTACAGGAAGTGGAACTGAGAACATGAGCCAAAAGGGGGCGTGTCCAAACTTTTGACTGCTTCTGTACATTGTGTGTTATACCTCTGATTTAAAAAAGTAAATCAAACCCAGCTCTTCTGTATTACTTGAGTCAGGATTAAAGGCGACGAGATTAAAGACCCCTGCTGTGGAACTTTCTGTGGAACTTTACCTTCCAAAAGAAGATTTTCTCCCCCCCTGAAGTTGAAGTCGCTTTGGATAAACATGTCTGCAGAAAGACCTCATGTTTAATATCAGCCGGATCAAAGTAGTCCAAATCCAAACAACCTTAGTTTGTCAACATTAGAACCTCAAATACGGAACCCGTGTCCACCTGTGGATCTGCTGCAGGAGTTTAATAATGTGGGTTAATAACCGTCTCTGTGGAACTTTAAAGATCCAGATGTGGCACGCTGATGGAGATATCCAAAAGCGTTCCAACTGTAATGGCAGTCACAGAACATGGGGGGGGGGGGTCTTGAGGGGGTAAGCACCTTCTGATCCATTGACAGTTTATATTCGACTCCAAACTGACTTCCTGCCACTCGCACCTTTCGCAGCGAGCAGTGGGTGGCCGTGAGAAAAGATAAACTCACTTGTTCACTCTTTGCCTACTTTTTCACTGGTTCTCCTGTTCTGTTTCTGCAACCTGTTCCTGTCCTCCATCTGGGACTGCTTACCCCCCTGCCCCGGCTGGGTGTAATTGCCCGAGCCGACTTCACTTTGAGCCCAGCTGTAGGTAACAGAACGTTTTCAAACAAAAGGTGCAGAAAGATAAAGCGGCATATCCTCTTTTTTGCCTTACTTTTCAGGAAGATGGGGGGGGGGTGCTGACCGGGTAAATGGTTACTGTAATTAACCTGAACTCTATCCGCTGAGGAATTCAGCCTGAGTTCTCAGGCCTGCTCTTAATCACATCCTGCTCTCCGTGGGCCGGTGCCGCACGCTTGGGGCCAGCGCTGCACTTTAAACCCGGGGAAGGTCAGGACTGACTGGGCTCCAGCTGCTCGCCAGCCACTCGTAATCACCGGCTAGTGGCGCGCGGATGTTATCGTACATGTGCGGATATGAAAGGATTCAGAGGATAAACGCGAGCGAGCCATGTGTCCTTAGAAGGCGGTCGGCGCAGGTGTCGGCTCTGCAGGATGCCTTCAGCTTTATTACAGGAAGACCTCAATCTGGAAGGTTCTCACTGACTGTGTTCTTATGTCTAAACAAAGCCTGAGCTTTGATTGAGCCCCTGTATATTCTGCGATGGGGGCCATTACATCCACCACAAAGATGCAGTAGCAGCTACAGCAGTGATAATTAAAACCAATAAAATTATGTAGGCGGCACTAGGGATTCCCGGTTCGAATCTCCATCTGGGTGGAGTTTCCATGTTCCCCCCATGTCCGCGTGGGTTTCCTCCGGGTTCTCTGGTTTCCTTCCACAGTCCAAAAACATGGATCAAGTCAATTGAGTTCTCCAAATTGCCCCATGTAGAGTGTATCTGTGTGCGTGTCTGTGTGTTTGAGGTGTGCCCAGCGATAGATTGGCGCCCTGTCCTGGGTGTGGGTGTATCTGCCCAGCACCCAAAACGTTCTCCCCTGGATGGGCATGGGTAACCTTCACCTGCAACCCTAATATAGGATAAAGCGGAAGATAAAGCGGAATGAATGAATAATTATATCCATCTGTCCATTATCAACAGTTTAATCCTATGTTAGGGTCGCGGGGGGTTCCTCATGCTATCCAGGGCAGAACGTTTCAGGCGCTGGGCAGATAGGGACCAGCCTTGCACCCCCACGTCCCACCGAATACTATGGCTGAAGTGCCCTTAGACAAGGCATCTAACCCCTGTTGCTCTGTGGGCGTCATATACAGGGCGGCCCACCGCTCTTGGTACGTGTGCTTACTTCCCTAAGTGTGTGTGTGTGTGTGTGTGTGTGTGTCTGTGTGTGTGTGTGGACCTGCACGTTTGGGTTAAATGTAGCACACATGCCCGGAGTGGTGGACAGCCCTGTAAGTGGCACTCGGGGAGCAATTGGGGTTACTTGGTGGGACCAGGAATCAAACCGTGGACCTTCAGGTCACAAGGCTGGTACCTTAACCACAAGCCTATGACTGCCTGCAGTCTGTTTCCCTCGGTTCTTGAAGAACTCACGCCTTTGGAGCTAAAGACCTGTGAACAGATTTTGGAGATTGCAGATCAGATTTGCCTCGCTCAACAACATGCTTTCAATATTTTGCTAATTTTCCTCAAAGCAAAGCAGCGAAAACCTCGGCGTGACAGAAATTGACCTTTTCTAAGAGCACGGTAATTGAGAGGCTTTTGATAAATGTTACCTTCTCGCATCCCGCCGCTCTAATCTCTAAGTAATACGCGGCTCTTGTTATGTTTCATTATAGATGTTTCGATGGGATACGGCAGCCGCGGGTTGGAGACGAGCGCTTCAGATAAACTAATCATTCCTGGTTCGCAGGTCTTTCCGAGGGCTGTGCCATTGATGAGTCGGTAATAAAGCGTTTCACAGCAGCTCTGCATTCTGACTGGCATTTCATGACACGTTAGCTCGCGAGCAATTACTCGAAACAATAAGGAGCTCCAGCAAATATCACGCTGCGTGTTTTCACGGGACGTGAGATGTTTAAAACGAGGCATATGTTTGAATTTAGTTTTTTTAAGGAAACATTGTAGGAAAAGGTGTATCAAATAGGGATTTAAGAAAAAACATTTGCTATCTTTACCAATATTAATGTAGGCATGTGGTTAAGCATCAATACTTGTGACCTGAAGGTCCCCGGTTCGATTCCCGGTCCCATCAAGTACTATGACTGACGTGCCTTTGGGCATGGCACCTAACCCCAGTTGCTCCCTGAGCGCCATGTACAGGGCTGCCCACTGCTCTGTACATGTTTGCTCACTTCACTCAGTTTGTGTGTGTGTGTGTGTGTGTGTGTGTGTGTGTGTGTGTGTGTGTGTGTTTGTGTGTATCACTGAAAAGATGGGTTAAATGTGGTAGAAACGTGCCCCCCATGCACATCCAGGGGAGAATTTTGGGTGCAGATACACCCAGGACAAGGGCGCCAATTGCTGGGTACACTTACTCACACAAACATACACTATATGGGGCAATTTAGAGCATTCAATTTACCCTTAATCCATGTTTTTGGACTGTGGGAGGAAAACCCAAAGGAAACCGACACAGAGAACATGAAATCACCCTGGGATTCGAACCTAGATTCCCAGCCATGCAACCCTGATTATATCCAGTATCAGTCAAAAGTTTGGCCACACCCCCTTTCTCCACTTATTGTCCGTGTTCTGTTCCATTTCCTGTAATAACGGACTTTGTAGTTGTACAATTCCACACTGTAGTCCATCTGTTTCTCTATGTACTCAAAGCTGCAAACCACCTCAGTGCAGGTGTCCTTTGGGTGGTGGATGATTGTCTACACTGTGGTGGTGGTGGTGGTGGTGTGGGTTGTGTTGTGTGTTTTATTGAACACTTGGACCTTATTGCTCCACCTTGTATATAAAAACCTGAGATAGTAGCTCTAGTAGAGTTTGTATGAGAGGAAAAGGGTCTGTGGTTGTCGAACTACAATGTGCCTCCAAACTGGAACTGATACAACGAGTGTTGAAACAAAGAAACCGAGAATAAAGAGGCCCAGGAGTTTGTGGTTTAAAAATATTATTAAAAATATTATTGTATAAATGTCATATCGGGATCTTGGAGATCAGCATGGGTAACCAATCCAATCCAACAGCCGGACTTATATTGCATGCAGGGGCAACTAAGAGAGTGTAGGAGGCAATAAATAAAAACTTAGGTGTTTTATAACCTGAAGCATCCGTTTGAAGTGCATGCCATTTGTTTTCACAGCTGAGAGAACCCACTCGCTCTCACCATCCATCCCAGGTGCTTGACTTGCCCCTAAGTGATGTGGGTCTGTGAGCGGACTGTCTGGATAGAATCAAGGCGCTTGAGGGAAACCGGAGACCCTTGTTTAAAAAGTTCAGAACGGGCAAAAGACAAACAGGCGCAGACGATAGGTAGGGTTCTTCTCTGAAGCTGAATCCCAAACACAGAACACCACGAGAGAGCATACGGTTCATGAGTCTCACGGATTACACCGTTCTGTTCCAACTCCTCCATGTTCCAGAGGTTTTAAAGCACAGAACATGGAGCCCCGAACCGCATGTCAGAAAGAAGGGAGTCAAGGAGCTGAACTCCAGTTCACATCACCGCCAGAGTTCTTCATCACTCATCCAAAGCGATTAGCTAAAGAACCCCGGACTTCATTAGCCGGCACTCACACGGGCATTATCGGCAAATTAAAAGGCCATTTGCATAGGTGACGGACTGCGGAAAATCACAAGCAAAAATGAGACTGACCCCAAACTGCCCAAGGTGATGAAAAGCCTTTAAATATGGGGAAATATGGGGGGGGGGGGGTCATCATACAGCTGGCTAACTCAGAAAAAGACTACTGAGCCACTCGATTGGATCGGAAAGGTTGTAGGACAATTTTTGTAGAAGAGAAGAAGGACAGATATGTCGTCGTGGAAACATGACTTTCAATGTCTTGATACCATAATAATGTTAGAGACTCATAGCTCCAGGTTCGAATCCCAATCTGGGTGGAGTTTCCATGTTCCCCCGTGTCCACGTAGGGTTTCATCCGGGTTATCTCGTTTTCTCACACAGGCCAAAAACATGGATCCAAAGTCTTAATTGCCCCTATATAAAGTGTGTTATGCCCAGCGATGGATTGGCGCCCTGTCCTGGGTCTATCTGCCCAGCGCCCGAGACGTTCTCCCCTGGATGGGCTTGGGGAACCCCACCGCGACCCTAATAGAGGATGAAGCAGGAGATAATGAATGAATGAATTAATAAAGTGTGTTAGTGTGTGCCCAACAATGGAATGGCTCCCTGTCCTGGGAAAATCCGCCCAGTGCCCGAAACGTTCTTCCCTGGATGGGCATGGTGAACCAAGCAGAACTTAATGAGCTTAGATTTAAAATACCAACAAACCAAACAGCTCGGAGCCTGAGCACACTCAAACTCCAGCACACTGACCAGCAATTAACAAAAATTATCTTATAAAATGATACATTCACTTCTAATCTGCATGTTAACCTGTTCACCCCGAGTCTCTGATGTTTTTATAACCTTCATTCCATTGTTCTCATCAGACCAACTGCACTCTTCTGAAATCTTCCAGAACCCTAAAGGCTGGAAAAATCCATAAGCTCCACATTTACAGCAGACAGCTTCCTTCTGAGCGACTTACAGAGGTCACCTGATCATATAATCCCAGCAACTCGGGGTTAAGGACCTCGCTCAGGGGCCTTGAACTATCAACGTTCTCGTTCTGAACTGTCAGTGGTCTTAGCCTTCCGTTGAGGTCAGTGCTGGAACGTTCATAAACATCTGAAACAATTATCCATCCAACTTTCTGCTAATGCTTCAGGAAATGACATCGCTCAACGGTTAGGGTGTCAGACTAATGTGGACCAATGTGGGCCCTTGAGCCAGGCCCTTCAGGGTTGCTGTTCGAGTTCAAGTTAAGTTCAAGTTATTTATTTATACAGCGTTTTTTACAACAGTACATCGTCACAAAGTAGTTTTATAGAATGAAAAACCTTTAAACCCCCAAAGAGCAAGCCGAAGCGACAGTGGCAAGAAAAAACTCCCTGTTATGCTGTTATTTAAGGAAGAAACCTTGGGAGGACCAAGACTCAGTAGGGGGCTCATCCTCTTGAGCGGCATGCAGTATCCTGACTGACCCTGTGGGCCAACTCCAACCATCCAGTTGGGATATTTGTTAGTTAAGCTGGAGAATGACCTCATGTACGTCCCAGTTTCCAAATGTCTCCAACCACATTGACTCCAGATCCCAAACCATTCTTCAACCCAATACCACCCCCACCCACTCCAAAAGACCCCACGTTGTTCTTAGTCATCAGTTTAATAAAACACCTCCAGCAGTTCATTACCAAGAATTCATTCTAAAAAGGAAGGTAGATGTTTGTTCATGAGCTCAATGGGAGAAGGGAAGGACTTCCTGTGTTCCCGCCGGCCTCCTCCTCCTCCTCCTCCTCCTCCTGATCCACATAAAACCAAAGCTTCCGCCCGTTTATTTATTTACGTACGTCCACAGTCGCCGCTAAACCCTCGGAATAAGTAACAAGACTTAAGTAACCGAGAGAACTGAAGTCTGAACTTTTACACCCGCTACCCTCTTAATGACCTCATCCACATGCCCGCGAGGAGGACTTGTTGACATGCAGCGCTCAGGATGTGAATACTTAAGAAAAGTAGTGGGGTGGTGAGGCAGGGAGAGGGGAAGATGACTAAAATGTGATTACCCTCCTGTGAACCTGGAATTCCAGCACTGCGTAATTACTGCCTCACCCCTAACCCGCTCGGAACATGCGACATCAAACACTCCGCAGCGTCATCAACGGCTGCCGAAAGAGATCCGGCAGCCACGAGTCGCTGCCACCCAGCGAGAAATCCAACACCTTTCCGAAGTGTAAAGTGGCGGGAGAGGGGCATTTACAAGAACCACCAATTACAGGCAACTCGATCTTCTGTATGTAAACATTTGGGACGAGAAGTAAATCAGAGGAGACGTTTTTTCAAATCGGATTCCTCCTCCTCCTCCGCCGTACCCGCCGTTATCAGCAGCATCGGGATGATGACGTCAAGTCTGTGTGACGGGGTAAACTGTCTGTTCCTCAAATCCATCAGACGCTGTAATATATAGCTCCCCGCAAAACGTGTAGTGTTTTACTGAGGTTCCTTTGATTGAAACTTTATTTCAACTTAAAAATTTCCCCAGATACCATAATAATGTTAGACTCATAGCTCCAGGTTCGAATCCCAAAATGGGTGGAGTTTCTATGTTCTCCCATTGTCCACGTAAAGTTTCCTCCAGGTTCTCTTGTTTCTTCACGCACTACAAAAACATGGATTCAAGGTCTTAATTGCCCCTATATGAAGTGTGTGTGTGTGTGCGTGTGTGTGTGTGTGTGCGCCCATTGATAGATTGGCGTTCTGTCCTGGGTGTATCTGCCCAGCTCACGAAACGTTCTCCCCTGGATGGGCATGGGGAACCCCTCCACAATCCTAATATAGGATTAAGCGGAATATAATGAGAAGAGAATTTAAGACTTAATTTAGCACATAAACCGGACAAAAGTTGTGACAGGCCCCTTTTTCCCACCACTTATTGTCCATGTTCTAAATTCCACTGACCATATTAATGGACTTTGTAGTTTTACACTTACAGACTGTAGTCCATCTGTGTTCTTTGTTGTTGTTAGTCCCCTGTTGGTTCTCTGTTCTCTATTGGTCAGAACAGGTATCATTTGGGTGGTGGATTGTTTATTGTCAGTTCTGCAGTGACACTGATGCGGTGAGTGCGGTGCTGTAGTTTCATTTCTCCACCTCAGTGACACTGCTGGGATAGGACTAATGCACCCACCAAATAATCCCTGTCTGTGGTGGTACTATTGGGGTTCTGAGCATTAGAGAACAGAGTACACAGTATGTACTGTAGAACTTCAAAGTCCATCTTTACAGGAAGTGGAACTGAGAACACGGACAATAAGTGGAGCAGATGGGGGCGTGGCCACATACTGTATAATGAACCTCGGTACTGTTTATACAGCGGTTGTATTTAAATGGCGTTCTTATGAATTCTAACTTGTCCTTTCAAAAGAATAATTTTGAATAATCCTTATTTACGTTTCAGTACAATTCCATATTGTCCGTGTTTCTTTTGTTGGATCTGATAAACCTGGTAGCATATGGCAGCGTCGGCTCAGTTCAATAATACAATTCAGAAAAAATAAATAATCCAGCGTAGATCCATATCACGCTCAATTTAAAGAAAGACATAACACTCTGATGTAGATCTCCCGTGTCTCCACAGCGTTTCCCTCGTCTCCCGGCGCTGAGGCGGCCGCGCCGGGCTGCTCTCCTGGTTCCAATGGAACGGATACGCAGCCGCTGCAGACAGCCCTCGGGGTCTAACACAGCTAGAGGTGAGTTACGGAACACACACATACAATGAATATGACCCCCAAGACCCATCTTTAGTAGGAAACCCCCACCCTCTCCAACACCCCCCCACACCCCCCGCCACCACACACTAATCTGAGAGGCCAAGAGAGCCGAACATCCCTTCCAGCCTTCCGCAGTCTGACTCCCAAAAGCTCCCTCATTAAAAGCCCGCCCTGGGAAAAAGCCCCTTCTCTTTTTCTTGCTCCTGCATTGTGAACACTGTATAACCCCCCCCCCCCAACGTTCTGTCCATGCATGAGAGAGTTATTCACTTCACACAGTGCAGGAGCCGTGATGCTGCACTGTAACTTTAGAACCTTGAAATAGGTGGAGGAACAGTGCAGTATATGATGCTCTCAGTCTGAAGGCGAAGGCGCGACGTTTTAACATCGCAGCAAAAAAAGAAGTATGATTTTATTTTTATTTTAATATAACTTGCATCTAAAGAGTTCTGCTGGATGCGGCACAGTGGTGTAGTGGTCAGCATGCCCACCTCTCAGTAATCCAGGTTAGAATCCAAACCTGGGTGGAGTTTCCATGTTCTCCCCGTGTCTGTGTGGGTTTGTTTGGGTTTTCCGGGTTCCTCCCACAGTCCAAAAACATGGATCAAGGTCAACTGAATGCTCCAAATTGCCCCATGTAGAGTGTGTCTTTGTGTGAGTGTGTGTAATTATCCTGGGTGTATCTGCCCAGCACTGGAAACGTTCCCCCCTGGATGGAAAAGATGATCCTTGGCTCACATTATTACAGTAGACAAAAGCCCTCTTTTTGAGTTTGCATGTTCTCTCCATATGTGTCTAAGGTCCTCAAGGGGTTCTTTCACCGTTCAAACCCTTGGAGATAATCTATCCATCCATGATATTTCACTTAATCCTATACTGGAGTTGTGGAGGGGTTTCCCATGCCCATCCAGGGAAGAATGTTTTGGGCGCTAGACAGATACACACAGGACAGGATGCCAATCCATCACTAGACACACACATACACACAATATAGGGGCAATTTAGAGCAGTCAATTTACCTTGAGGCGGCATGGTGGCTTAGTGGTTAGCACGTTCACCTCTCAGCACTGCAGGAAACTGGAAAAAACCCAGACAGACACGGGGAGGACACTGAAGCTCTTCAGTAAATGCTAAATTACTATTTAGTTTAACTATGTTCTTGTGGGGCGGCACGGTGGCTTCCATGTTCTTCCTGTGTCTGCGTGAGTTTCCTTCGGGTGCTCCCACAGTCCAAAAACATGGCTCAAGGTAATCTGGATTCTCCAACTTGCCCCATATAGAGTGTGTTTGTGTGAGTAAGTGTGGGTCTATCTGCCCAGTGCCCGAAACATTCTCCCCTGGATGGGCATGGGGAACCCCCCTGTGACTCTACTAGAGGATAAAGCGGAAGATAATGGATGGATGGATGTTCTTGCATTTTGTGTGAATTACATCACCATCACCATGTATAATCCAGCTGGGATAGGGCACGTCCTATCGTCCTGATCTTTCAGAACCTTCTGGTTCTTTCTGGTACTCAGTCATTTTTAAAAAACCCAGAATATAACATTTAAAAGTCCAAACCGTGACTGGCGTGCTATTTATTCTCAGACAGGCAGGGTAATCGCGACCGTACCATCAGTCAGGTGAGCCTTGCGCTCAGTTTCTCATCGGTTCTCTACATGAGCAAGGCAGAACCTTGGTCCTCCCTCTAACCTCACCATTATATTACACGGAGGAATAACACGGCGCGGGGCAATTTGCATTTCAGTCCATTCTGGACTTTTCCTATTTGATCTTGTTTAAGCAGCCGCAGCAGATCAGAGCGCAAACCCGACATGTGCACCGAGTTGAAAGCGATTGATCAACTAATCTACAGTATCTATTAACAATTCAGAAGAGGAAAAGAGGAGTGAGTGACTATACAAGACCAAAACTCTTAACGTCTACAGCATGAATATTTCAGTGCGAGGGGAAAAAGAGCAACGGGTTCTTCTTCTTCTTCTTCTTCCTCTTCGGCTTTTTTTCCAGAACACGTCAAACGTCTCGCAGTCGGATATCTTCCGCATGATCAAAGTGTGAGACGGTACATCGGGAGATTAAACAGAAGTTCGCTCCGGCACCTCTGATAACACGTTGCTTAAATAGGTGCTTGTGAGAGAGCGGAGCTTGAGCGGAGCTTAAAGGTGTTTACGGCTGCGAGCTTAATCAGGTAAACGCTCTCTCAGGTGAGAGAACCTGGGAGAAGGAAACCTGCTAAGCATCACTCACATGTTCTGTTTAAGTTCGAACCTGCGTTCATTTGTTCTATGTGAGGATCAAACTGCGAGCTCGGTGGCGCGGCGGGGGGGGGGGCACTGAAACTCTTGCTCTGTAGGGCAACCGTGCAGTGCACCATGACAGTGTGAATGTCTGATGAGGCTCAGACCAGAGCCGTGACCTCCTGGCGCAGGGGATCCAGGTTTAAATAGCTCAGTGGTTCAGGTGTTGGTCAACCTGAACGTTGAGGGTTTAAATCCCAGGTCCCCTTTGAGCAAAGAGCCTCATCGCTCTTGGGTCACAGGGGGTTTCCCATGCCCATACAGGGGACAAAGTTTTGGGCGCTGGGCAGATACACCCAGGTCAGGACGCCAATCTATCACTAGACACACAATCACACACTATATAGGGGCAATTTAGAACAGTCAATTTACCTTGAGGTGGCATGGTGGCTTAGTGGTTAGTATGTTCTCCTCTCAGCGCTTGGGATTCCTGTTTCAAATCCCAATCTGGGTGCAGTTTTCATGTTCTCCCCATGTCTGCCTGAATTTTTGTTCTGGTTCTCCGGTTTCCTTCCACTTGATCCGCCCACATGGATCAAGGTGAATTGGCTGCACTAAATTGCCCCTATATAGCATTAAGTAAGAGTGAATGATTGTGTTTGTGCTCAGTGATTGACACCCTGTGAGTGAGTGTGTTTGTGCTCAGTGATTGACACCCTGGGTGTATCTGCCTAGCACCTGAAATGTTCTCCCCTGGATGGTCATCCCACCCCCCCATGTCCAACATCCAATAGAGAATTAAGGGGAAGATAATGGGTGGATGGACTCACTAGTACAGGGTTGGTCAGAGCAATAAGGGTTAAGGTTCTTGCTTAAGAACCCACGTCAGTAACTGCAGAGAACCTAATATTTAAACCCACAACCTTTAGAACGATAGCCCAACACCCTGAACAATGACTGGCAGGCTGGTGGTGTTCTTACAGCTCAGTGCAGTCTATTTAACATGTTCTCCCTGTACCTCAGTGCCTTCACTCCAGGTACTCTGGGTTCCATCCACATTCCAAATGGTGTTGCTGATGGGTACGTTATAGACACTAACTACCCCTCTGAGGTAAATAGTTTGTATACTATGGATGAGGAAAGACATGGATGAAGATTATGAATCAGTATCATTGTAAACTGGACTATAGAATATCAGGGTCAGCCATAAATGAAGGGATAGGATGCAAATGCACACACATTTAATGAGTGTATAGTAAATTTATTGTATCTTTACATATAAAAATATCCACAATAATAATATTATTAATAATAATAATAATAATAATAATAATAATTAAATCTACGAGGCTCCGCCCTCCTTTCTGTTATCCAGCATCTGTCTTTTTCATCATTTCTTTCTAAGCCCCCTCTATTTCTGTCTCTCTGCCTCTTCCATCTGTCTCCCGCTTCGCTCGCCCTACCTATCTGTGTTTCTTCCCTTTAATAAGGGGCTCACAGCACTTGGCGCTAAATGAATGCAGCTTCAGTCGGCGGTGGCAGAAGGAGCCGAGACTGACAGTAATGGAGGGCTTTTGGCTGCCCATGACAGCAGCTGAGCAGGTTTCAGTTGAGCGGTGACGGTCGCCATTCATCTGTCTGCCAAACGGCCTTTTGTCACCACTTTGACTTAAACACGCCGTGTATTTGTGGATCCAACCTTTTTAGCCGTTTGACTTTGACACCCAAATGGGAGAGGTGAGCTTAGTGAAGAAAAAAACAACCAGACGAGAGAACAAGCGCACCGAGAACACATGGAAGTCGCGTTAATGATTTAAACAGACAGGCCGGCCCAGAGGCATGCTGGGTAATGCTGTGCCACCGAGTGAGAACTACACAGTGGAGATCTGTGGTGATCACACACACACACACACACACACACTCAGTTTTCTTACAGACTGATGGTGGATGCGATGGGGTGCAGGATTAAACAACGTGCATACAGTGTCTGATCTCCTGATTTGGGGTGAAAAGCATCCATCCTGAAGGACACGGCTTTATTTTTCATCACACAAACCTCGTTTCTTTGGTTGAATGGGACTGTTGATGTTTCCACTGAAGAGGGTCCTCTGTTAGGTCGTCTGCACCAACACAGAGCGGGTGGTGCTGGTGCGTAGTTGGTAAATGGTGGCTTCCAAAGACTCTGTGCTCGGCTTGGTTCAGGTCCAGCACCAGAAGGCTGTCGGAGTCATGAAACGGCGATGTCAGCTTGTGAACCTCCCCCCACACACACATATCAAGACACAGTCGCTTTCTTATGACCGAGTCCAACAGCACGGCTGGTCAGAGACCAACACTAAGTGAGTGCTGGGATAGGCTCTGATGGTTCCTGAGTCCATCCATCATCTTCTGCTTAATCCTCTACTAGGATTGTATGCTTCCAGCTTTGGTTAAACAGTATGGGGAAGGCCCTGTTGCTGTGAAGAAATGTTCTACTTTTGGTCCCCAAGTTCTAAAACCATGGGGTTAAAACCCCTTTTGGGTGACCCTCTTGCCCAATATCAGTACCTGACCTCATTAATGGTCTATATTATCATATTACATCACAATATTTAGCAGATACTTATATACAAAGTAACCTGCGACCGTCCCAAATGAATTTTGGGGGTGAGTACAAAGGGTTAGCATCCCTGTGAAGGTTTAAGGGGCCAGCCACTAATTGAGGGCCAACATTAAGGATGTAAACCCCAACCCTCTGTAAGCTACTGACCACAAAACTCCCCAAAAGAGTGGAAGCTGTTATGCCCACAAAGCAGGGACCTCCTTTCAGAGTATGAACTTCAACGCGCCTGTTACTTGTGTCCTTTCCGCCTCGGCTCCTAAATCCACATCCTCTCCCCTGTTTTTTTTGACGATTGGCCCTGTTTACCTCTCGCACGCTGGGCTCCTCCGTCCGCTGATGCACGGCGCGAGGTTTACCTGACGCGTCGATAATGAAATCGCACTGGACCCTGACGTGCACGCATGGCGTCTTCGGTGAGTCCCAGCCGCTAATCCATTCCCCAGGCCTGCACATTAATAATCCAGCAGGCACTGCGGGGTGGCGGAGACAAATGGAGCAGCAGGATGCACTGATGAGCACCCGGTGCACTTTATAGTTATGCCCCTGCCTCTTCACTGACACAGAGCAGAGCAGGTACACAGAGCTGCTTTAAAATGGACACTGAGTGGTGGCAGGCAGCCGGGCTGCAGCCATGGCAGTGTATATTAATACCCCGGAGGTACATGTGTCTGCATGTCGTGGATACGTGCAGTTTAAGGACAATAATCCAGGGTAGACGTTGGGTCCCTCAGGGGAAGTCTAACCCAGTTTGTGTTTTTGTGTGTGTGTGTGTGTGTGTGTGTGTGTGTGTGTGTGTGTCTCTGCAGCATGGGTTAATGTGAAGGACAGATTCCTCTGTGTGTGAGTACAGTAGGATAAATAGATCACTTTAATTAAGTACATAGTAGGATGTGGTTTGTTGAGGGTTCAAATCCCAGGTCCACTTTGAGCAAAGACCCTCATCGCTCTAGGGTCACAGGGGGTTCACCATGTCCATCCAGGGGAGAACGTTTTGGGCGCTGGACAGATACACCCAGGACAGGGCGCCAATCTATCACTAGACACACACAAACACTATATAGGGGCAATTTGGAGCAGTCAATTTACCTTGAGGTGGCACGGTGGCTAAGTGGTTAGCACGTTCGCCTCTCAGCACTAGGGATTCCCAATGTGAATCCCAATCTGGGTGGAGTTTCCATGTTCTCCCCGTGTCCCTGTGGGTTTCCTCCGGTTTCTCCGGTTTCCTCCCACAGGCCAAAAACATGGATCAAGGTCAATTGAATTCTCCAAATTGCCCCATATATAGTGTCTGTTTGAGTGAGTGTGTGTCCAGCGATAGATTGGCATCCTGTCCTGGGTGTATCTGCCCAGTGTCCCAAAGGTTCTCCCCTTAATGCGCATGGGCCCCCCCCCCCCCCCGACCCTAGTAGAGGATAAAGTGGAAGATGATGGATGGATGAATGGGCAGTAGGCCAATTCGGACGCAGTCAGTGTGTACATTTGACCCAAACTCCCGTTTAAACTGTAAAATT
>JAFMOD010000114.1:3057053-3068647 GCA_019802435.1 Corydoras maculifer
ACCAGGCTTCCATGAATGAGAGGAGCCGAAAAATGAGATGAAAAATGATGGAGACTTTTCTTTCCTTTTTTTTTTTTTTTTTTCCCGAAAGCCCCTCAGCAACTTTTGTTCGCAGATAGATAGAGTGCAGGGGTTTGTGGGAACGCAGCGCTGATTGTACGCCGCACGCCAGCTTTATCGGACGGTTGAATGTGCGTCGTGAAAGAGGGAAACGGTGCGGAGGTGTCGGTGGGTTGCGGTGAGCGTTATGTGGGATGACTGTTCGACTGTCTTAGGGTCATTTAAAGGAAGATTCCCTCGAACCTTACACTCACTCTGTCTTCTGCTATTATGATAAGCAACACACACACACACACACACACACACACACACGGCTTCTGGCAGATATAAATCAACTCTGACAAGGGCAGTGACAGGTTACAGACCTCTGCTGGCTGCTGCGCTCTGCTCTCCTCTCACATGGAACAGCAGCGATTAATTACACAGAGCTCTGAATGCGGTTCCACAGGTACCAACAGAGGTACCAACAGAGGTACCAACAGAGATACCAACAGAGATACCAACAGAGGCACAGAGATATAAACAAAAGTACGAAGGTACGAACAGAGGCACAAAGGTACAGAGGTATAAAGCTCGAAGTATAAACAGAGGTATGAACAGAAGTACGAACAGAGGCACAGGAGTGTACAGGTACAGAGATACAAACAGAGGTGTACAGGTACAGTGGTACGAACAGAGGCACAGAGATATAAAGGTAAAGAGAAATGAACAGAGGCACAGAGGTATAAAGGTACAGAGGTATGAACGAAGGTATTAACAGAGGCGCAAAGGTATATAGGTACAGAGGTACAAACGCAGATATGAACAGAGTTACAAACAGAGGCACAGAGGTATGAATAGAAGTACAGATATACGAACACAGGCACCGAGGTATAAAGGTACAGACGTAGGAACGGAGGCACAGAGGTACGAACAGGGGTATGAATAGAGGCACAGAGATACAAACAGGCACAGAGGTATAAACATACAGAGGTACGAATGGAGGCGCAGAGATATGAAACGAGATACAGAGGTACGAACACAGGGAACGACGAAGCCGAGCTCATTGTGTATTTTTCTTTTTCAGTTCTCGTGAACTTCATCACGTCTGAAGCTTTTGCCAGGAAGTAACAGAACGTTTCCCTTTGAAAACGGACCGACTCCCTGCGCCTCCGCCACAGTGAGGGTTTCTGTGCATTGTGACATCACACACCCCCAGCAGATCAAAGCATAGCTGTAGCATCGGTTTGGAATTCTGTGTTCATGATGATGTTTGTATGTGTGTGTGTGGGGGGGGGGGGGCTTCCATGCCAGTAGTGTTACCTCAGGATTCACACATTCATCTGTCTATATGAGTCACGCCGCACACTCACACACACCGCCGCACACTCACACACACGCGTTCTGACAGATGCCAATCAGTGAGCGGCTTGATGATTTTGAAGGTGACATTATAAAGAACTGCGCTTGTGGCTGTGTTATTCTCTGTGCTACAGGAAAACAGAACCGCAACTGATGGAGGTGTGTGTGTGTGTGTGTGTGTGTGTGTGTGTGTGTGTGTGTGTGTGTGTGTAAATACGATGCACACATACTATCTCCATCTGACAGATTTCTTTGATTTGGCTGGAATCTCATCCTCTCTCTCTCTCTCTCTCTCTCTCTCTCTCACACACACACACACACACACACACACACACTGCCAGCTTCGAACATGTTCATAACCTGGAAACAGGAAGCATGCGGTGCAGCGGCGTCCCTTTCCAACTGGACCAGACCAGTTCCCAGCGTGTCAACTCCGTCCCCTCCGTTCAAGCCCAAAATGAGTATTTAACCCCTACACAGTGAGCATGTGACCCTCGCCCCCTGAACCTCATCTCCCTACTGCGCCCTGGCACGGCACCCCCACATGCTTTACAATGGCCCTCTGTAGTTTTACCCCGGCAGCACCGGCCGGCCGGCTAGCGGGAACAGGTGTTGAGAACGCGGCATTAATTGAGAGCGAGCAGTCGGCGTTTGGTGTTTCATACTGCTGCAACACACACACACACACACACACACACACATACAAACAGGTGACTGTCACAAAGACGGATATTGAAATTAGAATAATTTGGAATAATTCTTCTTTTTAATAAATGCAACATCAGAATCCTGACTTGATTGTTTTAATGTAATTATTGATTATTTTAATAGAAATGAGCTCCTCTTTTGTGATAAAGACTGAAGACTATGACAGACTGAAGTGTCAGACCATTCCTTTCACAATCAAACAGATTTTAATGATTTGCATTTTATAACCAACCAATCAGGGTGAAGCACTGGGGACACACCTGTTAATCATCAAGTTCAGGTGTTAACTTCACTGCATCTCACACACTGCAGGCTGAGTTTGGGTTTGAGTTTGTGGAACAACCTGATTGAACATTTCAGAAGCTCAGTGGAGGTTGTGATCAGAACCTTCTGTCTGAGATCAGAACTTCAAAACTCTGGAGAAAGACCTTCCAGGTGAATGACAGCAGTTACAGAAATGAAGAAAGGATGATCTTAGGATATATATATATATATATGGACATCTTCCGCTTTATTCTATATCAGGGTCGTGGGGGGGGGGGGTTCCCCATTACCCTTTCTAATCCAGGGGAGAACGTTTCGGGCGCTGGGCAGATAGACCCAGGACAGGGCGCCAATCTATCGCTGGGCACACACTCACTCACACTCTATATGGGGCAATTTGGAAAACTCAATTGACTTGATCCATGTTTTTGGACTGTGGGAGGAAACTGGAGAACCCGGAGGAAACCCACGAGGACACTGGGAGAACATGGAAACTCCACCCAGATGGGGATTCTAACCGGGAATCCCTAGCGCTGAGAGGAGAACATGCTAACCACTAAGCCACTGTGCTGCACTACTTATTTTAAAATTAAATATAAAATAATTTAACAAATTAAACTCACAAATTCAACCCTTTTAACTTGCTTGTTATTGAAAGTGTCAAAAGTTTGACCACGCCCCCTTTCTGTACCACTTATTGTTCATGTTCTCAGTTCCACTTCCTGTAAAGATGGACTTTGTAGTTCTACAAATCCAGACTGTAGTCCATCTGTGTGTGTTCTACAGTACATACTGTGTACTCTGTTCTAATGGTCAGTAACCCAATAGTACCACCACAGAGCAGGGGTTATTTGGTTGGTGCATTATTCCTATCCCAGCAGTATCACTGAGGTGGAGAAATAAAACTACAGCAGCACTGCTGCACTAAAACCCCCTCACCACGTCAGTGTCACTGCAGAACTGACAATAAACAATCCACCACCCAAATGATACCTGTTCTGTGATGCTCCTGACCAAAAGAGAACAGAGAACCAACAGGGGACGAACAACAACAAAGAACACAGATGGACTACAGACTATAATTGTAAAACTACAAAGTCCATCTATATGGTAAGTGGAGGAAATGGATGATGGAGCAGTAAAGGAGGCGTGTCCAAACTTTGGACTGCTTTTGTAAATGTAAAAATAATAATATTCACTTTTTTATTTAATGTCTGTGGTGCTCTCTGTTCTTTTCTATAGAGATCCTGCAGCACAAATCAATCTGCCTTTGAGACAAGAATCTATAATTTCATTGCAGGTATTGTGTACACACACACACACACACACACACACACACACAGTAGTGCACCCCCCCCCCCATGCTGAATCAGCTTTTGGAGCTGACACATGCTGACCTCACTGACTCCCTGCTCCACTCAGCTATCTGTCTCTCTCACTCTCTCTTATTGTCTCTCGCTCTCTCTCTCTCTCTCTCTCTCCTGTCTGTATTAGTCCCACCGGTCGTCGCTGAAGGTGTTCCATCACACCACGCTAAATGTGTAAAACTGATGCACTCAGAATGACAGAGAGAGTGATCATGGTGTGTGTGTGTGTGTGTGTGTGTGTGTGTGTGTGTGTGTGTTTGCACGCACTTGAATGTGTGTTTAGCGGTGGGTTCCCGAGGGCCTACACCAGATCAATACTACATAGGAGTTAAATTAGAGTTGCACTCAGGCTTTGGTCCACCTCTGCCGGCGCAGGTCCGACCCTCGATCCCCTGCTCGAGTAGTTTTTCTCCACTGTGTTAAGCAATAATGGGAGGAAACAAGATGGAAAAAGAAGCTTCCACTCGTTTCCCTTCACCACCAACGACCTATTCGAATTATTCTTCTGTGTACAGTGAGGTTATATAACAGCACAGGTCAGTTAAAGGCATTTGGGGGCCACAAGCAAAATGCCCCACAGACACCCCTGGACTACAGCAAAAGAAAAGCCCTGCCCCACCCACAAAATGCCTACAGGAACCACAGCATACATGTTTATGTTCACCCACACTTTATACTGATACATTTATTCTAAAAGCACAAGTACTGTAAAACAAATACTATAATATACATGTATACAAATACCTAAAACAAATATGCAAATTACCTATAAAGTGTATTTATATTAATAAACACTATGTGTGCATGTGTGGGGGGGGGAGTCCTCATACCCATCCAGGGGAGAACGTTTCGGGCGCTGGGCAGATACACCCAGGACAGGGCGCCAATCTATCGCTGGGCACACACTCACTCACACAGACACACTCTATATGGGGCAATTTGGAGAACTCAATTGACTTGATTCATGTTTTTGGACTGTGGGAGGAAACCGGAGAACCTGCAGGAAACTCACGTGGACACGGGGAGAACATGGAAACTCCGCTCAGATGGGGATTCAAACCGGGAATCCCTAGCACTGAGAGGAGAACATGCTAAATACTAAGCCGCCCAAGGTGTGCACATAAGAGTTGAATTATTAATATTAAGTTGATCCTCTACTAGGGTCACTGGGGGGTTCCCCATGCCCATCCAGGGGAGAACATTTCGGGTGCTGGGCACACACTCACACAAAACACACACTATATGGGGCAATTTGGAGTGTTCAGTTTACCTTTATCCATGTTGTTGGCCTGTGGGAGGAAACCGAAGGACCTGGAGGAAACCCACGTGGACACGAGGAGAACACTGAAACAAAACACACACCCATTCTTCACAAACAAAACCCCAAAAAATGCGAGTGCTGAAGTTATTTTCACATGTGGATGAATAATCAGATTAAAATCTGCAGGATTATCATCCCTGGCAGCAGATTGGATCTGTTCTGGGTGGGTGGGTGGGTGTTGGTGGTGGTGCTGGTGCTGGTGGTGCAGATGCAGCACCTTTCACTTAAACAGTTTGCTGGTCGTTTCCTTTAATTTGTCACCCGTCTGTAAGTGTGACTGCTTTCATTCAGCCGAGTGAATCGATAGGACCCACTCACACCTGCCACCCTGCACCTGATACTCCTGTGGGCTGGAAGTGTGCCAGCGTGTATACACACACACACACACACACACACACACACACACTGTTCCAAAGGAAAACCCGTACTTACTGCTTGTCATGCTTTCACTGCTACCTGCCCACACACACACACACACACACACACAGAGGCTAAATGTAACTAGATATGTGTGACAGATGACAGCAAGTCTCACTTATAGGTATCTCACTTACACACACACACACACACACACACACACACACACACACACTTGCACGAGCTGTCCTTTTGTGTGTCAAGAGCCCCTGCTACAATCAGAAGGAGGATCTGATAGGCCGATTAAAGCTTTAAGAGGGTGAATGATCCCCATTTGTATGCTAGGAAGTGTGTGTGTGTGTGTGTGTGTGTGTGTGTGAGAGAGTGTGTGGGAGGGTCTTCAGCAGTTTAAACACTCATTATTTAAATACAGTACTGTACTGTATCTACAGTCGGGCGGCACGGTGGCTTAGTGGTTGGCACATTCGCCTCTCAGCACTAGGGATTTCCGGTTCAAATCCCCATCTGGGTAGAGTTTCCATGTTCTCCCCGTGTCTGCGTGGGTTTCCTCCAGGTTCTCCGGTTTCCTCCCACAGTCCAAAAACATGAATCAAGTCAATTGAATTCTCAAAATTGCCCCATATAGTGTGTGTTTGAGTGAGTGTGTGACCAGCGATGAATTGGCACCCTGTCCTGGGTCTATCTGCCCAGCGCCCGAGACGTTCTCCCCTGGATGGGCATGGGGAACCCCATCGTGACTCTAATAGAGGATAAAGCGGGAGATAATGAATAAATGGATATATCTACAGTCCCATGCAAAGAAATGAAATATGAATATTAATATTAAAGCTTGAATAATCTCGATGGTAAAATGTATAAAACAAATTTAACCTTTGATTCACTGAAATATTGAGACAGTCCATTCATTCATTATCTCCTGCTTAACCTTATGCTGGGGTTGCATGGGGGGGGGGGCAATTTGGGTGCATGGGACGCTTGGCAGATACAGGGCAGGTCACCAATCTATCGTTTAGAGCAGCCTATTCCCCTTGAATCCATGTTTTTGGACTGTGGGAGGAAACTGGAGAACCTGGAGGAAACCCACACTGACACAGGGAGAACACTATCTCTCAGTTCGGGATTTGAACCTGAATCCCCAGCGCTGAGAGGTGGATGTGCTACTCTACATGCAAGGTAAAGTTTGGACACGCCCCCTTCTGGCTCCATCCTCTATTTCCTCCACTTACCACATAGATGGACTTTGTAGTTTTCCAATTACAGATCTGTGTTCTTGTTGTTGTTAGTCCCCTGTTGGTTCTCTGTTCTCTTTTGGTCAGGAGCATCACAGAACAGGTATCATTTGGGTGGTTGATTGTTTATTGTCAGTTCTGCAGTGACACTGATGTGGTGAGGGGGTTTTAGTGCAGCAGTGCTGCTGTAGTTTCATTTCTCCACCTCAGTGACACTGCTGGGATAGGAATAATGCACCAACCGAATAATCCCTGTTCTGTGGTGGTACTATTGGGGTTCTGATCATTAGAGACCAGAGTACACTGTATGTACTGTAGAACACAAACAGATGGACTACAGTCTGGATTTATAGAACTACATATTTACAGTAGGTGGAATTGAGAACATGGACAATAAGTGGAGCGTCAGATGTTCCGTGGTCTGGATTTGGACCCTTTGTTCTTCATTGTGGATCAGTTTGGATGGTGAAGGTTGTGAGCTGCTCCCTCCACCTCAAAAGTTTTTCAGACAGCGATTACAACCTCATCATGTTTCTCCTCACACTCTATACATTTCATATCATTAGATGACAGATATGCACAATAAAAACAGATCCCGCCAGATAAATCTGCTGCCACTTTCAATACAAGCCTGCAGCAATAAAATAATTTGCGCGTGACCCAGGTGCTTCGTCTCGCTAAGAGAATTCTATCCAGCGACGGCGGACCTGTAATGAATAATGAATAACAATAATAACAACCTAACCACGGGCACCTGTCCGACGAAACGAACAGAACGGATAGTGTGTGTGTGTGTGTGTGTGTGTGTGTGTGTGTGTGTGTGTGTGTGTGTGTGTGTGTGGGAATGAAGGGGAGAGAGTCCTTCTGATTGGTCGAAGGGAGGCTGATGTGCCCCACCCCCACCTCCCCTTTTGACTTATCCATAATGGCTGTCTGTATCAAGACACAAAAAAATCATGATCATGTCCTCATCGTGGGTCGGTATGGTGGCTTAGTATTTAGCATGTTCTCCTCTCAGTGCTAGGGATTCCCGGTTCGAATCCCAATCTGGGAGGAGTTTCCTTGTTATCCCCGTGTCCGCGTGGGTTTCCTCCCGGTTCTCCGGTTTCCTCCCACAGTCGAAAAACTTGGATTAAGTCTATTGAATGCTCCAAATTGCCCCATATATAGAGTGTGTTTGTGTCTGTGTGAGTGACAGCCCTGTACTGGGTGTACCTGTTTCCCCTGGATGGGCATGGGGAACCGCCCCGCGACCCTAGTAGAGGATTAAGTGGAAGATAATAAATGGATGGGATGTTTTTAGAAGGCAGAGAGAAAAAGTCAACAGAAGTTAATTTATTTAGTTTGTTTGCAGTTCTAAGATATTGAAGATGATTTTTTTTTCTGTCCCACATTGTTTTTCCTTAAACCTGCAAATCTACTATGATGCATATTCTGCGATAATGTCTGCTAGTGACTTCTAGGACGACCAATAGCTACTTTCCTTACTGATAAGTTGGAAATGGTGCTCTATAGCTCTGCATTCAAATGACTTTAACACAAGAATTCGGATCGTAAGGAATATTAGGTGCAGTATGTGCGTCTCTGCCCAGAGGGTCCGACTGAGCCGGTGAGGGACCAACGGGGCTTCACTCTGGGAGCTCCCAAACTGCTCAAGCAGGAAATAGAGCTGCTCTCTCTGACCAGAGGACAGAGACACAGGGAGGACTGGATTGTTCAGGCGGTTGTTCAGTTTGCTAGGAGATTTAATCTGCTGTTTGCACGTCTCCGGCATGGACTGCGCTGAGGGGTCGCTGACCTGCTCGGCCGAGTGAGCCATCCATCATCAGACGACTGATCTGCGCACCGAGGCATTCAACAGAGAAGAGAGCGGGCCGGACGTACCTGAAGCCGATGATGGATGTAATACCTGTAATGATTCCGTGTTGGTTTGTGATGTCGGTGTCAGCGAGCAACGGAGCTCCATCTATTATTTATTCTGTGCAGGGAATTTACCTTGTAGTTAGAGGCTCGTAATTTATAGTATTATGTTCTGTTTCATGGTGCCTACTAAACCGTATACGGATTTCGGATGTCGTTTGTCACACCCTGCCGCCACCTCAGCGTTCCAATTCAATGTACAAAGTGCTGGATGCCGATAAAAAGGGTTTATAATGCAGAAGACACCACGGAACAGACATGGCATGTACAGACGGCGTTCTGTAATGATGGAATGACGTTCCACAAAGACATGAGGAAAAGAAGGGGCTTGTATACTATGCCGCTTGGGTCCTACATGCCCTCATGCCACGTAAGGGTTCCCCATGCCCATCCAGGGGAGAACGTTTTAGACGCGGTGCCAATCACACACATACTATATCGGAGCAATTTAGCAGCCAATTTACCTTAAATGTATGTTTTTGTACTGTGGGCGGAGGGGGGGGGGTCCCAATGCCCATCCAGGGGAGAACGTTTCGGGTGCTGGGAGATACACCAGGGGAGTGCGCACACACTCGCACACAAACACACTATATGAGGCAATTTGGAGAATTCAATTGACCTTGATCCATTTTTTGGATTGTGAGAGGAAACCGGAGACATCCATCCATCCATTATCTTCCACTTTATTCTCTACTAGGGTCGCGGGGGGGTTCCCCATGCCCATCCCTGGGCGGATACACCCAGGACAGGGCGCCAATCTATCGCTGGGCACACATTTACACAGACACACTCTATATGGGGCAATTTGTAGAATATGATCCATGTTTTTGAACTGTGGGAGGAAACCGGAGAACCCGGAAGGAAAGCCACACAGACACGGGGAGAACATGGAAACTCCACCCGGATTGGGATTCGAACCTGGAATCCCTAGCGCTGAGAGGAGAACATGCTAACCACTAAGCCACCGTGCCGCCCTGAGGTAGAAACAACATAAAGGAAAACAAAGCTCATTATTTTAAGGTATTTATGTCATTGATGATACCATAAAATTTTAAATAATCTGTAAATTTACAGATATTTATTTGCAGCCGTACAAGCAGGTTTTACCGTCCTCCTTTATGTGACAGGTAAATACATTAAGACCGCACGCATTAAAGGGGAAAAAACAGCCTTGTTTGGCTCCAAATCTCTGCTTTAATCAACCTCACACACGACACGCAGCGGGCGAAAAAACAAAAAAAACCTGAGCTCTTTCCACCATCAGGTGTGACAGGATGGCACACGGTGAGCGTGCACTCGTTCCTTCCCCTCCCTACGTTCCTGTCAAGCTCGCACACAGGCGCCCGCCGCCATATGACGGTAATTATCGGCTGACAGAAATATCCCGCGCATGCCAAGGTGGGAAGCACGCGGGCGCCACCCAGCAGCCTTTTTCTCATTAATCCAGCCTTTTGGTACCCGCTCTTTAAGGCCGCCGTCGCCGCCGACGGACCTGAGCGGCTGGACGACTCAATCAGGCCTCTCGCTGATCCCGCGTTTAATGACCTGAGACTCGGGCCGCTTCTGGTAACGACTCGCACCTGACGGCGTGCAGATAAAGGTGCCGTTTTGCTGTTGCACGCGGGATGCTAATGGTTCCGTTCACGGACCCTGTATCCCCTCGGGCTTCAAAGGCCCACCGGAAGTCGAGACTACAAAGGCGGACTGTATTAAAAGGAGTTTGTTTATTCTGAAACGGATTCATTTGCTTCTAATCAAAGGTTATCTAGAAGGGAGGAAAAGGCACCGTGAAATGTGAGGCTCTTTGTTAGTGCGAAAATACAGGGCCTGGTGAGAATACACAACTGTGCGGCGTGCACTATTTCGGGAGTTGATCTATTCTTAAATTCAGATTGCTTGTACAATCCCACGATGCATTGGGATGGATTTATATTCACTGTCAGGTGATTATAATACAGGAATCCTATTGTTTTGTCTGTTTAGTACTGTGTATACGCTACTTTAGACAGTCTACGAATTTTGACCTTTGTTCCAATAAACAAAAAGGAGATAATCCTGTGTAACGAACATGTGCAGTAATCTCACAGTATATACGCTACTTTATACGGCCATGGTCGAAAGATTTGACACCCCTGCAATTTTATTGGGAACAATTTTTGCGTTAAATTTCATCAATTTGGACTTTTGTTCCAATAAATACATCTAACAAACAAAATATTTAATTCCCATCATTTACGGGAAAATTTTCATCGGATGCCAATACTTTCGGCCATGTATTACAGCAATGACACATTGTGTTTGTTAATATCTTTTGTGTTTATTGGAGCAAAAGTCAAAATTTATGTAGAAATGAGAATTCCACACAATCAAAAAAAAAAAAAAATTGCAGGGGTGCCAATACTTTTAGTTGTGTCTATATAAAGTGATCAGTTTTGTGTCCTGTACACAGAGGAGTGTGTCCTCCACATTTAACCCATCCGGGCAGTGAAACACACACACTGAGTGAAGTGAGTGGTGGGCAGCCCCGTACATGGTGCCCGGGGGGCAATTGGGAATAGGTGCCTTGGGAATAGTCAAGCCGTAGTACTTTGTGGGACCGGGAATCGAACATGGAACCTTCCTTAACCACATGTCTATGCCTGCCCCATATAGTAGCATCGTAGTAGTATGAATACTAAATGGAAGAAGCTTATATGTGTGTATAGCAGCAAGATTGATTAAAATGTATTCATTCATTCATTCATTATCTCCCGCTTATCCTCTATTAGGTGGGGTTCCCCATGCCCATCCAGGGGAGAACGTCTCGGGCGCTGGGCAGATAGACCCAGGACAGGGCGCCAATCCATCGCTGGGCACACACTCACTCACACAGACACACTCTATATGGGGCAATTTTGAGAATTCAATTAACTTGATCCATGTTTTTGGACTGTGGGAGGAAACCGGAGAACCTGGAGGAAACCCACGCAGACACGGGAAGAACATAGAAACTCCACCCAGATGGGG